>CAIGRO010171675.1:0-15271 GCA_903798355.1 Fraxinus baroniana
ATTATCTTTCATTTGTTTCAAGTCGGTCCATCAACAATTTGAAACAAACTTCCGGTCTCTACACTTTAATTCCATGAAAATTAATACCCATTAGTCAAAATTCATCTTTAGTGGATCACTTTAATTGACTAATAAATTTTAAATAATAGCACCACACATTTTAATATGTTATATGTGGCCCCAATTATGTTAGAATTTTCCAACACCAAATTCACACAAGGGTTTGTTTGGGTATTGGAATGTGTTAATAATTATGTACCGAGCCCATACCACTTGATTAATAAATACAATATGAAATTCAAATAAGAATACGAGATTTACATGGTTAAAATATACCATAGGCAGAAGATGAAAATTTATTAATATCAATAATGGAGGATTACAAATTACTGTGTAGAATGTAATAATGATCGACTCAATTTTTGTTGTACACTACATATATATGATATCAAGATTCCTAACATACTAGGAAAATATAATACATTGAAGAATTTAATATAAGGTGAAGTCTCAATACAATAGGTAAAATCAATAATAAAATATTTGGGATGAAATATGAGTAAAAAATGTCAAAAAGAGAATTAAAAAATTGCCCAGATATCACCATCGCTCAAGCGATAGCCTGGTGTCTAGTGAGCTCCAGGTCCCTGTTCTGAGCGCTCAAGCGCTCCTGGGAGTGTAGTGAGCAGTCTACTTACCTTAAATCTAGCAAACTCCACATTGACACGAATTCTAATGCAATGAACAAAACTTCAAAATTTCTCAATATAGAGACAAATTCCACTGCAAGGATTTAAATTTTAACTTTTCAACAAAAAATTTTCCACCAAAAATTTCTCCAACAAAAAAAATTTCCTACCTCTTCCACAAAATCCAACTATGGCAAACTCGATAATTGAAAATCAACTGAATCTAAACACTACTCAATAGGATTACCTTGGGCACCAAAGTTGCACGAATTATCTTCACGAGCAATAAAATCATAAATAACTTAATAATTATCAAACAAGGCAGAACATACCCTATAACAGTATTAACATAACCAAATGTTTCTGTAACCGCACTTAAAAGCAAAAGTAACTAATTCAGCTTCACCTACATTTGTGAACGCCTAATATCTCTCATGGATATGTCCCTAGCATATGAATACGATTTCACCACTGATGATGGTGGTTAAGCGGTATTACACTTAACTTCTGAACTCGACTAAGATGTAGTCTTTAATATGGACTCTAAACAAAACTCCAACGGTATTGTACCAAACTAGTAAGACATATAATTGGGACATTCTATGTTCCTTTAACACAACATGGGTATATTTACTAACATTTAGGACTCCACCTGCACAAGTGTATTTGTACCCTTTTGAATCAAGAGTACTCAAGGAGACAATATTTCTTTTCAAATTTAGAAATGTTTCACATCATCAAGTGTCCTAATAGTCCATCAAATATCTTAATTCTAACCCCACAAATACTAGTTATACCACAAAGTGTATTAATACCCATTACCACAACACATTTTAAAACTATTTCATATGTTGAAAATGAATCGTGTTTAGGACACATATGAAAAGTGTAGGCTGTATCAAAAAATTCAATCCTCATCCGATGTGTAGTCACTGTCAGAAATCACCCAAAGTTCTCCATAATTGTAATTATCTTCTACAATACTGGCTTCACCTGAAGTTTCTAATTTTTTTCCTTCTGATTTGCAACAGCTGATTTATTCTTATTCTTACAATAATTACAAACTGTATTACTGTAATTAGACCTTGATATGCCCTTCATATAACCAATATCTACAACAAGGTCATCTCCATGAGTATCAAATCCAACAAGATATTTCATCTTCTCATTTGAAAACAAAACATTATAAAATTCTTCAATGGTAAGAGTATCATGATTGTATAAGATAGTGTCTTTAAATGACATGTATGAAGCAGACGGTGAACATAATAATATCAACCATAAATTCTCTTCATTATACTTGATCTCCAAGGTTTTTAAATTAGCGATAATTTCCTTAAAATCAGTTAGGTGATTCTACAGTAATGTACCTTCTATTATACGATGAGAAAACAATCGTTGCTTCAAGTACAATTTCCTAGTAAGACTTTTCATCATTCATAATTGCAGGGATGATTTTCTCTTTTACAAAAATCAAACCTTGAATTGTGTTGATCGAATCTTGCTCTAATACCACTTGATTAATAAATACTAGAACAATAATATTATGGCAATATGAAAATCAAACAAGAATATAAGATTTATGTGGTAAAAATATACCACAAAAGATGAGAATTTATTAATATCAATAATGGAGGATTACAAATTACTATGTAGAATATAATGATTGACTCAATTGTGTTTTACACTACATATATGATATTAAGATTCCTAACATACTAGGAAAATATAATACAATAAATATTTTAATATAACGTGAAGTCCTAATACAATTGGTAAAACCAATAATGAAATATTTGGGATGAAAGATGAGTCAAAACTGCAAAAAATAGAATTAAGACTATCTGATAACATAGCCGCTCGAGCGGTGTCTTTGCGGAGCTAAAGCTGTAAAACCATCACTTGAGCGGTAGCCTGGCACCTAACGAGCATGAGGGTCTCTATTCAGAGCGCTTGAGCATCTCCTGGGCTTGCAGCGAGCTGCAGTCTTGACTATACCTTTCCTAATCCATCTGGACTCCTTCAAGACCTCTTCAAGCCTATTTCCAACTCCCAAATTGACTTCCAACTTAAATTCTTAAATAGGCTTCAACTAGAATTCCAAATGAAACTTTAAACAGAATTTGGGCCATAGCATAATTCTAACATAATGAGATCAACTCAATTCGGGAATTCTATGCCATTATAAGAGCCATTGAGTTCAAATTGGGTATGCACTTTGGGTCACCCAATTTTGGGTGAAAGTGCATCTGGGTCACTCATTTAATCTGGTGCAATTATATCCAACTTTGATTTGCTTATAGATCTAGTTACTCATCTTCAATGTGGTGCAATCAACTCACCTAGTTTCGATTTGTTCACACATCTAATAAATTTTTCGCTAATGTTAGTTTAACAACAAAATAAGCTAACCTCGATGATAAAAATAATGAAAAGCTGGCATGTAGAAAAACATGTTTTATTTTTTATTTTTTAAGAAAACATGTTAAGATGGATGATGTACATTATTGTTTGATGTGGACATATATGGTAGTCATATATTAATTTTAATGTCCAGAATAACATTTAACATTAGTTAAACTAACGGGGCAATTCACAGAATGGCCTAATTTGCAAGCAAATCGAGATTGTTTTTCTTGATTCCACTAATTCTATAAGCAAATCGAAACCGGCGGGAATATTCGTGACAAAAATACTCCTCCACTCAAAGTTGGTGATCAACATATAATTTTACCCTGAGAAATTCAATTCCAAGGTTTACATGCCATGTAAGATGGGGTGTGTGGAATTTTATGCAGATCTAGATAAGGAAGACTGGCACAGCTTGAAAAATTTAAGACAACGCAAGGAAAGAAATAACACTAATAATAAAATTCAAACCGGTATGGATTGCATGAGACTACATGACTAAGGTTGGAAAATTGGTTTTAATTAGTTGGTTTGACTAACTAGAAGAATAGAAATTACTTTATATCGTTCAAGTTTGGGACATGAGTTTGGCCCAAAGGGTACCAATAGTTTTTGAATGAGAGAGGACCTATATGCTAGCAAGTTGAGCAAAAGCTCACGCGCACAGCCATCGCCATCCGATCGGTCGGCTCGATTCAGCACGAGCACGGGTCACGGCTCGTAAGCTTGGGCCAAGTTGGTTTTATTTTTTTGGTAAAATAATATTTGAATTATTTTATTTTATAATTATTTAAAATAATATATTTATTTCCCCAAATGCTTTGTACGCGACATGTGGCATCTTTTAGAAGCGGATGGTTGACAGTTGAACTGCCTGTCCAAATGGGTTGTTTGTTGAATACATAACTTTTCAACAGTTGTGTCTTTTGGACACACTTTTTCAACTTCTATATAAATGTCCACATATCCCAAAATTTATTCATTTCAAATCAATTTTGATTTTTCTCTGTTGTAAATTATATTACTTCCTTCTCGCATAATCCAATATTTTGCATTTCAGTCTCGAATATTATTTTCGTGCATTTTATTCCTCTAGCTTTAGAGAGATAAAAAATGTTAGTAGATTCGTTTGTCTTGTAATTTGGAGTGCTACTATTACAAATCGAGGTTGTTGTGTCTTGAAAGACGAGTGCCGAAAGACTGTCAGCACCAGTGCGGGGCATTATCATTTTAAGGAGAAAGAGTTGAACTTTTGCCTTGATCATTATCATTTTATTTCATTCATTTTTACAAGTCGGTAAAATTGTTATTTTCCAACATAAGGTAGAGATGGATCCACTAGCTACATCAAACTGTTTGAACTCAGAGGTTGGTAAAAAAGACGTGACGGATGTGCGTAAAGACAAACACTTCTACATCTTTTGGTCTAGATTTTTTAACTTATTTGTTAGAAAATGAACCTAGAACATTCAATGAAGCAATGTCTAGTTCTGAAGCTCCATTCTGACCAGAGGCTATCAATAGTGAAATTGATTCTATTATGCAGAATCATTATACTTAGGAGTTGGTAGATCTCCCACATTGTAACAAACTGCTAGGTTGTAAACGAATTTTCAAAATAAAATTAAATATTAATGTATCAGTTGATAAATAAAAGGTCAGATTGGTAGCTAAAGGATTCAAACAAAAAGAAGACCTTGATTTTTTCGATATATACTCACACGTGACAAGGATAACTTCTATTAGAGTATTAATTACAATCGTAGCATTGCATAATTTGGAAATCTATCAGATGGACGTCTAAACACTTTTCTTAAATGGTGAGTTAGAAGAAGAAATTTACATGGATCAACTCGAAGGGTTCATTGTTCCTAGACACGAGAAAATGTATGTATGCTCGTTAAGTCGTTATACGGATTAAAGAAAGCGCCAAAACAATGATATGCAAAATTTGACAAAATTATGTTGTCAAATGGTTTTAAAATTAACGAGTGTGATAATTGTGTTTATATTAAAACAACATCTAATACATATGTAATCGTATGTCTATATGTTGATGATATGCTAATTGTGGGTAGTAATTATGATATCATAACAAATACTAAGAAAATGTTGACAAAAAGTTTTGACATGAAAGATATGGGTATTGCAGATGTAATACTAAGAATTAAAATCCTTAAAACATTTAAGGGACTTGTATTATCTCAATCTCATTATATTGGGACTGTACTTAAAAGGTTTCATATATATGATGAAAGTCCAGTTAAAAAATCGATAGACTTAAGTCTACACCTAGATAAACATAAAGGCGAACCAATATCTCAATTAGAGTACTCTCAGATAATAGGCAGTCTAATGTACATCACAAACTGCACTCGTTCTGATATTGCATATGCAGTTGACAAACTTAATAGATATACAAGTAATCCAAATAATGACCATTGGAAGACATTGGTAAGGGTTCTTAGATATCTACAATACACCTCAAATATTGAATTACATTATACTAGATATCCATCTGTATTAGAAGGATACAGTGATGCTAATTGGATATCAGATACAAAAGACTCAAAATCCACCAGTGAGTATGTTTTTACCATTGGTGGTGTGGTCGTATCTTGGAAATCCTCTAAACAAACATGTATAGTTCGATCCGCGATGAAATTTGAGTTCATATCTTTAGATAAAGTTTGAGAAGAAGCAGATGGCTTTGAAATTTTTTAGAGGATATTCCATGTTGGCCTAAACTTGTGCCTACAATTAGTATACATTGTGACAGTCAGTCGGCTAAAAGTAGAGCACAAAGTAGTATGTATAATGGTAAATCTCGACACATTCATCGAAAATATAATACAATTAAGCATTGATCTCAAATGGTGTCATTTCCATAGATTATGTAAAGTCTAGAGAAAATCTTGCAGATCCGCTTACCAAAGGCTTACCAAGAGATCAAGTATACTGCATATCAAGGGGAATTAGCTTAAAGCCTACTACGCAAGAATCTTTGTTATGGTAACCCAANATGTAAAGTCTAGAGAAAATCTTGCAGATCCGCTTACCAAAGGCTTACCAAGAGATCAAGTATACTGCATATCAAGGGGAATTAGCTTAAAGCCTACTACGCAAGAATCTTTGTTATGGTAACCCAACCTTGCTGGTTGGAGATCCCAAAATCTTGGCTCAAGGGGACAAATAAATCATGAAGATTGAAAGAAACACTTCTGGGTTAACTCATACCAATTCCTACGATAAGAAAGTGCTATCCGCAGAAAGTTTTAGGTTAAGTTATACTTTTAATGATTCCTATATCTTGGACTATCTGAGTGAGGTATGACAGGTACTCTTAATAGGAGATCACATATATAAATGTGAAGTATGGCCGCTTCTATGAGAATATTTCAAACGTTTGAATTTTTTAAAGCACTTATGAAATTCAAGAGTTGTTCAGGGCAAAAATGAACACAACAGTGAGAACTCGAAAATGTTAGGGAGGTTATTGTGTTGATACTATTGTCTTGATTTACACCAACAACTGACATTTCAAGATACCGCGTTCACTGATTAGCCAAGTAAATTCGACAGTATTCTACTATGGAAGATTCAAACCCAAGGTACCTATCCGAATGCGATAACATTCCGTCTGATCTCTCTATAGGGTCTGCATAGTCTATTGCATTAATTTCCATTCATGTGGGGGATTATTGGAAAAATTATGTTTTATTAGTTGGTTTGACCAACTTTTGACCAATTATTTTAGTGAGTCCCGTTAGTTGGACAAAATATTTCTTTCATCGAGTGTGTTCTATTCCATGAGTAAATTAACGTAATGTATTTATTTTTTCAAAACCAATTTAGGGTGAATGAGAAATTAAGGTCAAAAAATGACCACTTCAAGTTAAAATAAATAGGAATAAAAAGTTGTGAAAAATTGGAAAAGTGCCAATGCCACATAGGGAAACTAGAAAAATATAAACCACTTTATATTGCTCAAGTTTTGGGACTTGGATTTGGGCCACAAGGAGTACCAATAGTTTTTGAATGGGAGAAAACCTACATGCTAGTAGGTTGGGTCAAAGCCTACACGCGCGAGCCGCCGCAGCCATCCATTTGACCGATCGCTCGGCTCGGCACAGTCCGGGTCACAAGTCGTGGGTTCAGGCTTGGGTTTTGGCTTGGGCTTGGGCTTGACTTGGACTTGGACTAAGCTGATATATATTTTTTGGTAAAATAATATTTAATTTATATTATTTTTTTCCAAATTTTTTGTATCTGACTCGTGGATTCTTCTAAAAGGGCGGTTGACGGCTGTCAATTAAACTGTCCGTCCAAAAGGTTTATGTCTGTTGAAGACACAACTTTTCGACTGTTGTGTCTTTTGGACACAACCTTTCAACTTCTATAAATAGGCTCTCATACCCCGATTTTCATTCACTCCAAAATCAATTCTGATTTTATTCTTCTTCCGAAATTATTCATTCATCCCTGCATTATTCATGTTTACAATCCAGTCTCGAAAAATTATTTTCGTGCATTTTAGTTCTCCAGTTTTTAGGGAGATCAAAACGTGGGTAGGTTCGTCAGGTCTTATAATTTGAAGTGCTGCTATTACAAGACGAGATTGTTGTATCGTGGAAGACGCATGTCGGAATACCTCAACATCAATGCGGAGAATTATCGTCTTAAGGAGAAAGAATCGAACTCTTGCCTCGACCATTAAACATTTTATATCATTCATTTTTCACGACGTTATTCTGCCCAAATCAATTCACGGTAATATAATTACTTGCCAACTTCCAACACACACATTAAGAAATTATAAATAATATATTTAAAAATATAATTTTTTTTCTTCAATTTTTTCTGATACGTCGTTGCGTTAAATAAACCATGAAATTCACACCTACAAATATTTTTTATCTTCCAATTCAAAAATCAAGTTTAAATTTTTTTAATTAAAAAATCTGATGATAATACAAATATTCTATATTAATAATATTATTATAAAATTAAATTAATATGCCCCGCACACCACCCCCATCACCCCACTACATCAAATTTCACTTTCCAAACCCTAATTATTTTTCTCTCTCTTCTCTCTTTATCACACACCATCACTATAGAGTCGTCATTGACGTAGTGCTCAAGACGTTGCGACAATAGTGCGAGCATTCACACCGCAACGACGAGCATTGATTATGCAGCAGCGTTGTAGCTTGGTGCAAATGATGCCACTGCAGTGACAACCCAATGCAATTTTAGGGTGTTGATGGTTTGGGGTTGATTGTTGTTTAGATCTGAGATGTGATCTGTGTTTTGGTACTTTGAATGTGACAGGTATGGTGGTGAACTAGTGCCAGATATGGTGATAAATCAAGTTTGGAAAGCACATAAATGAAACTTGAAGCTGCTTTGGAAGTGCAACATCTGGATCGGTGAGACGACGGTGAGTTTGAAATTTATTGTTTCATTGAAGTTTACAAATGGTGATGGTTTTTATTGTTGGTGGTGTGTCGATGGTGATGGCGTTGGTGGTGGAGTGGTGGGTGGGATGTAATGGAATGGGATGAAGAGTGTTTGTGACCAACTTTTTGGGTGATTTTGACTAATAAGTTAGTTAATTTACGACCAATAAATAATAAGTGATCGATAAGATATATAATTTGTGACCAATAAATAATATGTAACTTAAAAAAGATGTAAAATTGCGACTCACAATTTGTTAAATATTTGTGACCAATTAATTTGATAATTTCCGATCAAGAAATAACTTGTGATCAATTTATTTGATAATTTATGATCGTAAAATAAGTTGTAATCTATAAAATTTGTGATCGAGTAATATGTGATCTATTAATATGATAATTTGTGATCATCAATAAATTATGAGTTACGAAATTTATGATCAAGTAATTGTGACAAGTACATAACCGTGACTATGAATTGTATAGTATTGTAACCTTATCTAATTAATAAAATATTTTCAATTATTTATTTATTTAATAAAATTTAATTATGGCCCAATTTTTGAAATTTTAAACCTTGTTTCTTAATTTTGAATATGAGTAGTTCATATTTGTTGATAATAAAATACATTAAATATGAACAAATTAGAAAACTAAAAAATTAACCATACTCTCACTAAAGAAAGTAGCATATAAATTGGGACAGATGAAAAAAAAAAATTATGAGAAAATGGGGGTACATAATATTTGCCATCACGTAACTCAATCAAGAACTCTTTATCATTTTTTTGTACAATAATATTGCTATGTAGCAATAGTTGTAATTAGTTCCATTCTACGTGACATTAAAATATAAATATTTTAGACCCATTTTGTTGAACATGTTATTAAAGCCATTCTTTATGGTACCTAGCGTTACTGAATTTGGTAAAAATTATAGACAGGCAGAATGGCCGGATTGAACATATACACATAACTTGGGTGATCGAGTTAAATAAATTAAAGTTGGGCGACCAACATAAAATAAACTTGTAACAATGGTCCTCAGCCTATTGCTCTAGTAAAAAAATGATCCCAACCTTGAAAAGGTAACTAATTAGTTCTCGATATTTCATTATGGTAGCACATTTAGTTATGGCGATGAAATTATTTCAATAAATGTTAAATAATCTAGTAGTATGTATCATTTTCATAAGCTAAACTCCCTAACTTAGGGTAGCGTCCTCAAATTTGAAGTGGGATGTGTCTTTAAGAGAGTGCTGTGACAATTAAGAAAAATATGAATGTTTACGTTTTCTGAGGAATTATATAACAAAAAATTAGGGACTGACTTGCATTAAATGTTGAAAGGATAAATCTTAGGGTTTTTGATACTCCACATCATGTTGGAAGACAAAATGGTTAAAGCATCGAAGCAACTCTAATAACTTCTTTCAAGAGATAAGCACGTGATTAACATTTCACTTGAGCATTATTAGAGACAAAATGAAAGCTAACCAATGAAATTTATAATGATAATTGGAGCAAATTGCCTCTACTGTGGAATGCTCCCTTAGATGATCTTTTCCATGTGGAGACTTCCTATCGTCCAAATTTTTTGGTTTAGGTGATAAAAACATTAAAGATAGCTAATAATATAAGGGTAATTAGCACAATACCTTTTAATGTAACATGTTTTGTGTAATCCCTTAACCTTTTGGTTTGGGGCAAAACCACCCTAAATCATCCACACTTTGTGGAATGCAAAATTTTCGTCATTTCTCTCCATAAATCATTGTAAAATGACGAATTTACCTTCCTCTCACTCTACTTGAAGGAAAAAAGTAATAATTGCAATCAAAATCCCAAATCTTTTCACAATATGCAAATGAGTCTAACTAAAAAAAAATAAAAAAATATATTTAGAAAAACAAGGAAAAAAAAAGGAAAAGTACATAGATTAAATGATGGTCTAGCATGTAGTAATATATTTTCACATGGGGCATTTACTTTCAAACATATTAATGCGTCGTCTAATACTTCTACGAAAGTAATAAATCATTTGGCATATGCATTTTTAGGTAATCAATTACTAGTTAATGACATTCTAGTATGTTGCAAGAAATTAATTGAGTGTGATAGACAACTGGGGTACATTGTTGATGATTTGAGGTATGAGAATCTATATTTCAATTTTGAAATCCTTAACTATTTTGGTTCGAATTTATGGATTATATTGGGAATCAATTTAGTATCATCTATTACTTCTACACGTTTTGATATGGTCTATGGTTTAAATCCGTTAACTTTGTTTGATTTAATTCATTTAACTATTATTGTAAGTGATAATTTAGATGGAAAGCATGGGATTGAATTAGATGTATCAGGGAAGCCACAGAATGAAGCATAAAGTATTCAAATTAGGTGACTAAGTTTGGGTGTTTAGGCAAAATGGCTAGTTCGAATGCAAATAAGGTCAAGATTATATCTTAGAGGAGATGCACCATTCCACGTCATTGCAAGGATTGAAACCAATGGCTACAATTTGGATCTTCAACGTAAGTTTATGATAATTTGCATTTTTGTTGTTTCTTATCTTTCTTTCTTTGATGTAGGTATATATTCAAGGTCGAATCCTTACGAAGAAGGTGGGTGATGTGATCCATGATACAAGGACAAGTTCGGGCAAGAATCCATTGATCGTTGAGGAAAAACCTATGATTAAGTTGTGAGCAAAGCGGGTCAAAGAAGCAATGTGACTACTTGTTCAAGCTACGGTGGATGAAACATTGATCACGGTAAACAAATGGACAAGTTTCATGTTGGGTATGAGAGATGAAACGAAGTGTAGTAACTTGATTCAAGCAATGGATGGAGAGGCTGGACGGAACAACTATGGAACTGCATAGTTGATTGCATGCCCATTTACTGAAGCCACAATGGAGAAGCCCAATTGATCTATGCGTCCGCATATTGTATTTCCGGTCGTGAATTTTCAAATTTTGTTCAATCTTCTATTTTAATTAAAAATCTATTTTGTGATATCTTTTGTTATTTTTTAAATTTAATTCCGGTTTAAAGTATGTTTTATGGGCTCTATATAAATGGGACTCATTCCATTCATTGTAAAAACACACAATTTGAGAGATATTATTGCGAGGTATATTGATTTCTTCATGTTCTTCATTGAACTAATTTTGAACTTATTAAGAATTAAATTATTGTGGCATTTTGCAATTTAAGTAAGATTCATAAATTTTGTGATCATGGGCTCAAGATATTATTAGCGATTGTCTTGGTTCAATAATTTATTAGGTCGAACTTTTCAAACGTTGATTCTTGAATTTTTGGGTTTGTTCTAATTTTGTCGTGGGTTCCGTAGCTACTACTACTACGTGGGTTCGCATTAGTTTGAGCAACTGGTGCAAACTCACGTAGCAGTTGAAGTTCCAAAACTTACGAAGATTAGATCAAACCCAAGAAAGTCAAGCATCAACGTTTGAAAAACTCGATCGAATACATTATTGAACCAAAAATCAAGAAAATCGCTAACAATATCTTGACTCCGTGATCACAAAATTTATGAACCTTACTTAAGTTATAGAACACCACAAGAATTTAATTATTGACGAGTTCAGTGAAAAGCAAGAAGAAAGCAATATGCCTCGCCATTATGTCTCCCAAATTGTGTGTTTTTACGATGAACGGAATGAGTCCTGTTTATATGGAACACATAAAACCTACTTAGAAACGAAATTAAACTCTAAAAATAACAAAAGATATCACAAAATAGAGTTTTAACTAAAAAAGAAGATTGCGCGAAATTTGAAAAATTCGCGGTTGAAAATACAATATGTGGTCGCATAGTGTAAGTCTATGCGATCGCATAGATCAACTGGGCTTCTCCTTTGTGGTATCAGTAAAGGGGTATGCAGTCAACTATGCGGTCGCATAGTTGTTCCATCTAGTCTCTTCGTTCATTGCTTGAATCAAGTTGCTTCACTTCATTTCATCTCCCATGCCCAACATGAGACTCGTCATTTGTTTGTCGTGATCAATGTTTCGTCCATCGTGGCTTAAGCAAGTAGTCTTATAGCTTTTTTGACCCACTTCGATCGAGACCTAGTCATAGGCACTTCTTCAACGATTAATAGATCTTAGTCCGGACTTGTCCTCGTATCATGGATCACATCATATTGACAATGCCAAGTCCACACCAAGCATCAGTCACACCCACAAAACTTGATGACAATGTCAACGATAGTAACAATTAGAATGAAGTATTAACGTTTTGATAGCTTTATTTTCTTGCTTTACTTCTTCTTTTCTCACTTTCTCGAAATCCCAATTGGTTGAAGTCTTTATAATTGCGGGTATAGAGACGTGTTAGGAGGAAACACAATCGAATCCTCTGAGTGTTGAAGATGTGAACTTCTTCTTAGAGGAGATGATGGCAAAGGTGTTGATAGAGTTGTCATTGGTGGTGGTGGTGGTGGTGGTGGTGGTGGTGGTGGTAGTAGTAGAAGAAGAAGAGGAAATTTGATAGGAAATTGTCAAATTGGAGTGAGTTGAGATATTTGGATATGTTTCTGAGGCAGTGATGGTTATAGAGTCGTTACTAGTGCTGGGTTTTTTGTACCTAATGTGTTATGCCATTTTCGACTTGTTTGCAACCACTGTGGGCATGATAGCGCCGCCGTGCAGGGTGAAAATATTTAGAAACAAAGCAATTTAGATAGAGATAGGGTAAGAGGTGGGTGTGGGGGTTTGAGAAAGAATAACTATTTCCTTTTTTTCAATTATATATTTTATTTTTTTAGTTAAGACTCATTTGCATATTTTGAAAAGATTTGAGATTAGATTACAATTGTTTCTTAATTTTTTTTCTTTTTGTTTACTTAAAGAGGAAGGTAAATTTGTCATTATACAAAGCTTTATGGAGAAAAATGACGAAAATGATTTATTCCACAAAGTTTAGATGATTTAGGGGCAAAATGAATGGATAGGGGATTTGCACCAAAATGAAAGATTAGGGGTATTTGCAGCAAACAGGTAATGTTGGGGGTATTACGCCAATTATCCTTATATTATATACCATCTTTAATATTTTTAACACCTAAACTAATGAAGTTGGAGGGTTTTGCGCCAATCACCCAATTTGTAAATCTAATGCTATTAAATATTGATTAAAAATAATTATTACTTCAATTTCTCTACTTTATGCGCATGAGTTAACCATCATGGCTTCATCCCATTGTCATAGTCGAACGGTTTCAAAATTGGTTATATTGTTATCAAAAAAATTTTATTTTGTCACATCTTAATTGTAATAAATGTTCTCAATCTTCGCTCATTTTCGTACTTATAATCCTAACATTTCCGTTGTTGCATTAATTAGAACATTTCATCATTGGTGTTGGTTTATGTCCAAAAAAATTCGTCATGAAAACTTAAAGAGACTTATTTATCACTCGTACTCTTAAATCATAAAAAAGTCAACAGATATAAAAGTGCAACATAATATTTTCTCATCATTTCAAAGGATGCAAATATAATATTTGGATAAAAATCATCATCAATGACTATATATGCTAGTATATGAAAGGTTAATGATAAAAAAAATACAATCAAAAAAATGTGGAATAAGCTTATATTGAAGACCTGTAATGAATTTAAAAGGTGATGGAATAAAAGAAAAATGTTGTGACAATATAATCATTACGGTTGACAATATAGCCCTCGTTTGACACCCATTAATTTCTCATTTTCATTCTCATTTTTCATTTCAACCACACATTCTCCTAATAAAATAATATTACACACAAATAAATAAATAAAAAATCATCACTTTTCCACCACACATTCTTACATCAATCACTATTCAAAAATTCTTTTCTACTCAAAATGAGTTTCAAACAAGGGCAAAATTTAAATCAAGTATTGCAGAAAAGATAAGCATCAACGTTGAGCAACTTGTGCACTTGTAAAAGGGTATCCGCACTTTAGGGCGTGTTCGTACATCCCATGGAAATGAATCTTTTAAAAACTCAAGTCATTAATTATATTTGAATATGACTTCTTGCCCTTCTTAATTTAAGGGTTTTGCTACTTATACCTCACGGAGAGGGACTGTACATTAGGGTGTCAACTCCGATGTACAAGTAACAAAACTCATATAATCCACCAAATGTAGGTTTTAAGACTCTGGAGACAGTTTAAAAGTTGGAAATTTTATATGTTACAAACCTAAATTAGTGCGTGTATATAAACATTCCAACGAAGGTCCTAGAAAACATTGACCTTACTTGATCACTAATGGCACAATTGGTTTGTAGGGTTGTACACTATGTCAAAGAAAAAAGAGAGTTAAAATCTTATTTATTATATTGTACAGTATATAAAAGAAGACCTAAGCAGCTCGGAAAGATAGGTTAGTGCTCGGACAAAGATTGCAAATGATTCGGATGGCTTTGGGTCCTATGCTTATACTTACATGATCGGATAACTATTTAAGTGTTTGGCCATGTGTTGTTTAGTGTGTAATGAACATCCTATAAAAACATATGTATAATACTGAATTTAATATTGCCTAATATTACGCCTTTCCAAATCAATTGTAGGGTCATTTTAGTTATATTTGCTACATGGACTATGCACTCAATCAAGAATTAATCAAACACGAATAGATAAATAGGTTGGATCTATGCAATTTGTTGACACACTAAAAATGCA
>CAIGRO010171683.1:3771-24716 GCA_903798355.1 Fraxinus baroniana
GGGGGGGGGGGGGGGGACTATGTTTTTTCCTCGTTTTACTAACTTTGTTTTATTCCTGCAGTGTAACTATTCCAGCTTCTTTAATCAGAATTAAAACATGTAATTTATTAATTTTTCGAACTGTACAAGCACTGTATGCAGTGAATATGATTCAGGGCATGGATCTGATACTGTAATAAGATGCTGTCTTTCACTAGCATCTGTTACGAATTGCGGAAACTCTATCCAAAGCATGTTTATAAATTGTGGAATCTCTGTCAAAACACTTGATTATAACAATAAAGAAAATATAAAATTGACAAGTACAAAAACCCATCTCTGAATGCTTGTTCCAACATATTTATATTCCTATGATAGCTTGCTAGGGCCGTTTATTATTCATAAAGAAGGATTGACAATACACTGATTATCTACATGTAGGAGTTGCTGCTATTTCTGGATTATGGAAATTTGGTAGATCACTTGATTCTTGCGTTGAACATATTCTTTCCTTGGAGGGAAGTCGGATGCAAAGGGAGTTGGCAAATGTGTACGTAGTTACCAGCATTTGTTAATCTGTGTTAAGCTTTTCATGTGAGAGACTATCTAATTAATGAGACTGCAGGAGCATCAATTTTTAAATATCACTGAAACTAATAAGAAGAAATCTAAGCTTAGAGCTACCATAGCAACCTGTTTATTATACTTGATTTCATATATTCTGGCGATCTTGGGGGACTCTTTCAATCCAGAGAAACTGATAGAATATTTATTATATCCATCATAATGTGACGACCCGAAGCCTAAACGAAAAAAAATGAATTTCTTCTTTAACCAAAAAAATAAAAGTTTCATCCCCAATAATCTTAATTCATGTCTAGCTTTAAAATAAATCTTTTGAAATAACACTTGAATAAAAAGAACACTTGACATTCTTATTTCGATAATTGACTCATAAAAGGTTTCACTTCCAAACTCCGACCCTCGAATCCTAGTTACTTGAAGGGGGGAAAATGAGGGGAGAGATTAAAAATCCCAATAAGTGTGTGCGGTGAATTGCAATTCATATTTAAATTTGGGAAGGAGAATTCATAATGTATATAAAGGACACACGAGAATTATAACAACTTAAGTGGTATTATCTTTTGTGTCTGGCACTACTAAAATTCTATCCTCTTATCTTATTCATAAAGGACTACTATGAATGGTTCCAAAATTTAGAACTAGAAGTATGAAAGTCAATTTACGTACAGCACACAACAACACTTGCCTTGATAAAGTTGGGGAGAAATGAAAAAGTCTAGTTGAATTATTTTGAAACCTCAAGAAAACTCAATTTCGTGCTTTGATAACTATTAAAAATGCAATTTTTTGTAATTGTAATCCTAAAATTTAAAAGAATAATCTAAATTATTCATAAAATATTAACGTACATAAAATAACATAAAACATTTCTTTTTCTACTTAGACAAAAAATCGGGTACTGTAGAAAGGGCCTAAAGCTAAAGTTTCAGAAATTGCAAGTAGGTCCCTAAACTATGACTAGCAACCAATTAGGTCCCTGAATTTTCAAATACTTACCATTAGGTCCTAAATTTTATATAACAGGTAGTACCAGGGCAAGAGGATTTATACATAAATCAAGGAGTTCAATGAATGCCAACTTTCTTTATTTTGAGCAATATCAGGCGCTGATCTCATTTTGTTCGGAATTAACAAGCTAGCAATTGGGTTGACCAACATCAATTTATTAAATGACAGTAGGAATAACTGGAAGATTACGAAGTTTAACTAAATAACAAAGTGGATGACTAACTCTTTGATCCTCTACTAGCTGCTCTCCCATCTGGATTTATTGTTACCTTGTGTACAAGTATTCAGCTCTGGGATCTGACTATGATTATCAAGCTTGTGAGAATTGAATCATGAGCAATCCTTCTCCTGAATGATACCAGTTCACTAGGGTTCTTATGACATGAATAAAACGAACTCTGTGCCCGCACTCTGCACCAACCCACCCCACTAAAGAAAAAAGAGCCAGGAACTGTAAAAAGAGAACATTGCCTATATTACTTATAAAAGGAAAAAGGTTCCAAAGTACACGCTCGTGCTTGTTAAATTTCAATCAAAACCGTCAGTCAGTGACCGCTTACCAGTGAGAACATTAACTAATAACAGAAATGGCTTTCTACCCTACTTTTTGGTTGATATAGAATGAAAAGCATTGTCGTTGGAGTAGAATCTTCCCTAAATTATCTTAGAAAGAGCTGATATTTACTCTGGAACAGAGAGATTTTCTTGTTAATTTCCATTGGTAATGTTATGTATACAAGTCTGTTTGTCATTAAAAAATTTTCTTGTTTATTCAAATTGGTAATGTATTTTTCTTCTCTTGTTTCATGACTCCTATGTATTTTTTCACATGCTAGAATGTTGAAAAAGTATCACAGTGATCCATGGGCGATGGAACATCTGTCTAAACATTTCTACTCAGAGGAAGTTTATGATGACTCGTCCGCAGACCAGCCAAAAGTCAGGTGGCGTTTCCGAAACTATTTTGGAGATAATGTTTCACATTCTCAAACTACATCCAATAGTGAGGAAACTGATTTACAGAAAAATAATCTCAAGAAGGCTAGTAGGGAGGCCCCAAAAAATTACGTGAGTAAATTTGCTGAAGCTCTCACTCTATTAAATTTGACATATGTACTCTTGGGAAATATATTTTAAGCAGTGGAAAAAAAATGTTTTGGCATGCATACATATGTTGCTACCGAAGCTTCTATGATCTCGAAAAAGAGCAAATAGAAAAAAAGAACATATGCATTATTTTATATCTGGCAAATAATATGCATAATACCTTCCTTTTGCTTTAATAAATCATGTCTACTCTGCTCCTTCTGTCTTGAGGCAAACATGGAAATGAAAGAAAGTTACACACAGTCCATAAGTTGCATTTTGCTAAAAGCCTGTTTGAGTCCCATTTTTGTGTAGAATGCATTTTTGAATATTAGATTGATGGAAAATGTGGTTAAAAATGAAGGAAAAGTTTTGAGTTGTGTATAATATTGTTTTATTGAAAAATGTGTGGTTGAAAAGAAAAGAGAGAAACATGTATTTTGCGAAAAAATGGTATCAAACAAGGTCTAAAGCAAATAATAGAAATGCCTTATCCAAAGTGACTTGACTTTCTTCAATTCTAGATGAATGCTGCTGGTGATGTTATGGCAAATCCATTTGATTGCATTTTTGGGCTTTCTGCAAGTATAGAGGAGATACCTCGCCCTGACGTGTCCAGCACATTATCCAGAAGACAAAGACGCATCTGGAAACGATCTCACCGCAGGCATAGGAAGCTTCATCCAGAGGTTTCTGATGTTTGATTTTGTAAATTTGCTAACCATGTTTATAATGAATTTGACATCCAAACTACTGTTAATCAAGACTGCTTCTTGAACACTTCAGCAGTTTAGGTTCTTCAATCTTCATTTTCTTTAACGTTATTCTAGGTATAATTATAGATTATATGATGTAGAAATGCAGTGGCTAAATTTTCAGGTGAATGCATTGAAGTTGTTATATGTTAGAAATGCAGTGGCTACGGTTTCTATTTAACCCTGTATGAAAAACTAATATTACTGATATTGGTGGAACTTTCATACGCATGCATATGCTATATGAATGTGGAATTTTTGGCTCTTGTCGCTGCTGTGCCAGGCATCTGCTACGATATATAGTAAGTGTCGGTTGGTATTGCAGCTATGGCAATGATTGCGATGCGGTAACTGCTAAGCAGCCTAAATGGCATGTGTGCATAGTTATTAAACCTCACACTGGACCAGCCAGTTTTAAATTTAACCGGAAATGTAGTGACCCAGGTGTAAAACCTGGTTGGGGTCTCTATTAGTCCGGTTTGGAAATGAACACAGTTCCACTTTTTCTGAAAAATTAGGGGTGGTTCTCTTTATCATTTTCATCTCGTTTTCTGTTTTCGATTTTTCAAAACAGTGAAAACACGTTTACTTATTTATTTTCAAAAACAAATTTTCGAAAACAAGTTTAAAATTTACAAAGAAAATTGAAAACGACATTTTTGTTGTTTTGAGTGTTTTCAATTAAAATCAAGCCAAAATTTTCTAAACACGTTTGGGTGTTTTCAAAATTCCACCACCGCCAACCATCACTGCACCACGGTACCACCACCAACAAGGATTGCACCATCGTGACCACCACTATACCACCACGACCCGACCTTTCAAAATAAACACCACTACACCACCGCCAATGAAAAAGGAAACCCGCGGCGCCCCGCTACAACAAAACCCACCCACCACCCAAAAAGAAAACTCGTCGCCCCGTCATACCACCGTCGCCAAAAAAAAAACCCTCAAAAAGACGAAGGATTGCAGCGTCGCACATGGCTGGGCGACCATTGCCAACCGATCCAATCACCCCCATCATCAACACCAAAAATGTCGTTGTAAGGGTAACGTCGCGGTGCTTCGTCTGTCTGCCGGAGTGAGTAGGAATTGAGACGAGAGAGAGGGTGGTGATGGAGGGTGCGACGGGTCTTTACAGATGGTGGTGATGCTTGTAGGTGGTGGGAGCAATGAACATAGACGAGACAGAGAGAGAGAGATGGGAGGGTTGGGAAGAGAACTGGTTTTAGGTTTTTTTAATTTTGAAGACAATTTTTTAAAATGAAAAAAAGAATACATTTTCAATAATCTCAAAATGGACACTCAAAATACAAAATTCAAAACTTAGCCCTTGTTTGGTGTATATTATTTTCAAAAGAATGCATTTTTTGGTTGATGTGATGTGGAATATGTGGTTGAAAAATAAGGAAAAATTATTGATGTGATGGAAAATATTATTTTATTGAAAAATGTGTAGTTAAAAATGAGTAGAAGAATGAAGAAGTGATGTGATGATGAATATGTGGTTGAAAAAGAAGGAAAAGTTATTGATATGACGACAAATATTATTTTATTGAAGAATGTGTGGTTGAAAATGAGTAGAAGAATGAGAATGAAAAAAATAATATAGATCAAACAAGGGCTTAAGACACAAAATTGAAACACGAAAATGACGGTCCTTAGTGACCTAGTTTTCTACTAACTATGGCTCTAGTCTTTGTGATTTTTGTTTCCCTACATCCTTATTTATGAAATTCCCTCTCAATCGGTTGATAAATTGTAGATTTCCCCTTCTCATCCAAGAATCTAGTTTTTGTTGTGAATTATAATTACCTTTTTTCATAATTTATTTTTTATATATATAAAAATGAATTGCTTAAGAAGTAGAAAGCCAGTGACTAAACAAAAGGGAGTTTTTCTCTTTGAAATCTTCTCACGTGTCTGAGCCTATTTTCAGTTTTTTCATCTGTTTCGCGTTTTCTGGCCTATGGGTTTGAGCTCTATTCTTGAATTAATACAATTTTTTTATTTTATTTTTAACCATACATTTTTCAATAAAAAACTATTGTACGTAAATTTAAAATTTTTCTTTCTTTTTTAGTCATATTGGAAAAGTGAGGAATAAAGCTTGTCGAACATAAAAGAAAAATAATTAAAATTTTTGCATTTGCAATTCTATAATCGAATATCAGTATCAACATGCTTTGCTTTAGACAAAGAATAGGATTTTCTGGCCGAGTACGTTGCACTAACATGTAATACAAAAGTACTATTTTCGCTTTGAAAAAATGTTATAAGAAAGTCTGTATCTCAAAATGAATCCTCCATTTGCGTGGACTTGCTTGATGTGAAGAAGATGATTAGATAAATTTTAGAATAATGTTGTTTGAACAGGTTCAATGACAAGCCATTTTTGGATAGACTGATTTGACAATTTTTATTGGCAGTTTTTTGTTTAACTGTGAATGAAAATTTGTCAAGTGCACGAGTGTCACAAAGCCCGTCATTAAGCCTGTTTTTCTAGCAGAATTGTGAATTTTGAGACTGGTATTCAAATTTATCAAAGCTTCAAACTACAAGTTACAAGCCATCAACTAAAGTTACTTTTTCCCCAAGAATAAAACCATTGAGTACTTTTCACTCTTTTTTGTATAATTATTAAAAAGGAAAAAAAAAGCTTGTTTTTTAGTAAATATTTTTTTCCCTATGTATAAGGCTTAGGTTAAATATTCAAGTTGCTATTGAAATTTGTCAAACGTTTTTGAGGCCCGTTTGGCAAGGTTTTTGCATTTACTTCTGTTTTTCATATAAAATTTTCTTTACAAAATTATTTTAGGATAATTTGGCATAGGCTTCTTATTTTAAAAAAGTTATTTATCAATTTCTTTTAGAAGATCTTTTAATCAAACAAAGTATTTTCGAAAATTAATTAAAAATGTTTAAAAAATAGAATTTTAATTTCAAAAGTATCTTTAGACTTTTCAAAATAACTATCAAACGATCCACATATGTCTTTTAGCTTTGTTGACCTCAAAAAATGATGCCAACATGTGTCGGGTTCACTCCTGCCACGTTAAGCGCTGATCTGGTGCGTTTCTATCGAATTGTGGATGGTAGCCAAATCTAAACGGACGCGAGAGGCACTTTCCAGCAAGAGAAGGTGACGTTCGGACACCGACGATTTTATGATGACAATAATCGCGCTTTCAACGAATGCTGAACCAATTTCCTAGGACAACTCTTCCCTCTTTTATTGAATATATGTGGAAGGATAAATATGATGTAAGATGACTGAAATTTTGTGTTCAACTCTCAAGATCTAATTGCAATTTGGACTTATAATACATGTAAATTACAAAGTGTATAAATCTCTTTTGATCCCTGTGTATTTTTCCGGATCCAAGGCGGTGTTCCTTTTTTCTCTCCCCCTTAATATACAAAGAAAGGTTATTTATACTATTCCAGCTGACGTTGTGATCATTGGATCCGGTCCACGTGGCGACATTTCCTAAATCGAAACTTCACATCACCGTCTATTCATTACAATTAATGCTTGACACATGGTCAACCGTTCTACACAAAAGGCTGATATACTGACAAAACTTTATTATAAACGTCACATTAATCACTTCTAAAATATCCTCAGATTTATCATAAGAGGCAGCATCAACTTCATGAACTTCGAGAAAGTTGAGAGCTTCGGAGAGATCCTTGAGGGGGGGGCTTTCCAATTGGAGAACCTTAGCTCCTTCATTTATTTCCTTATACAGTGGTTCAGCCTAAGATTGCAGTGCTTTGGCCTCTGCATGGACTTCGTCTTGAAGCAGTACATCGGCCTACAATGCAAGGGCCTCGGTCCATTTCGATTTCTCCATATTTCGACCTCATAGGCCTTTATTTGACTTTTTTCCTTTTGTTGTCTTTCCACGAGATGCTTGGTTCACCACGTGGCACATTTTCCTTGGATCCTTGAAAACGAGGCGTAACAAGTTTTATAAATTTTCAAGTTGCGGTTTTTCTAATATTTCTTAGATAATTGAATTCGTCATTTATAGCTTAAAAAAATTAACGGACTTCATAACACGACATATTGAAATTTCACATGTTACTTGCTTTCGATGTTAGTGTGAAATTTTAGTATTTAAGATTTTGCAAAACCCGAAATTTTATGTCCAACAGTGGAGTCAAGATTTTCCGTCACATATTCGGGTTAACTCGGCCAACGACAGAGCGAGTTATAGCTATTTGGTGTAAAAATTGACGTACAACGCTTAAATTCCAATCTTTTTCTTCCCTGTTCTCTCTGTATCTCATTAATTTTCATCGATTTATATACAAGTTTGTATATATTCTCTCACACAATTTTACAGAGGATGGCAGGAGGCAACGCTCCCAAACCCCCTCCTTCCTCCTCCTCCGCCGCACAATCCCACCACAACAAATCACGGTGGGTTTCTTCGTCCTCCACCGCGGCCACAGATCATAAACCCTCCGGTTCCGCCTCAAATTCCATCGCTGAATCCAAATCCAAGTCCAAACCCTCACCCAACACCGGTAAAGACAAAACACCCACCACTACCATCACCACCCCAAACAAAAGTAAAGAGGCCAATAATAAACCCCCTACCCCTACCCCTACCCCTACCCCGAAACCCAAACCCAGATCCGAAATCCCACTTAGACCCGAAAACCCGAATGCCCATTTAGGTCCACCGCCCGTGTTTCCATTCCCAGACCAGCCCCCACCTCCGGCTTATGGGTTCCACATGCTTGATCGTCGGACTATAGTCCTCGCGGATGGCTCCGTCCGCTCATACTTCGCGTTGCCGCCTGATTATGCCAACTTTACGTCCATGTCAAGGCCTGGATTCCGGCCCGAATTTCGCGGCCCTCCAGAATTTGGGCTTGATAGGCCTCATTTCCCAATGAGTCCTGATTTCCTGCCTGAGTTCAGGCCGGAATTTCGTGGCGCGGATGAACCCCTCGCAGGGACCAGGAATCAAGAATATTGGAATTCACTGGGCCCAGGGCCTGAGAGTTCTCTGAAGAGGAAGTTTGGGGAAGAGGAGAGGAGAGGAAATGATGCGTTTGAGAGACAACCCCAACATGCTTTGCAGTTCAGACTTGCCAGTACAAATGCCAATGGTCCTGGCCCGAGTGGACTGTATAATTTGGGGAGAGGTGAGGACATGAGACCTCCTAAGTATATGAAGACCGGTGAGGTGAGTGTGGATAAGCTCAAGCACAATGACGTTGATCAGAATTCGTTAAGGAAAGCATTTTCGCATTTTGTGAAGTTAATTTATGAGAATGCGAATCAGAAAAGGAATTACCTGGCTGATGGAAAGCAAGGGCCTCTCCAGTGTCTTGCCTGTGGCAGGTCTGACATTGATTTATGACTGCGATTTCTGTTTCAGTACAAGGTTTTTATATTTGGTATTTGTTTTTAATGCTTAATTGTGTCACATGATCTTAATTATGCATGTTCGTTGTGTGGCTAAGTTTCATAATTGCTTTGTCCCTGAAAGAAACGAGTCGTAAAGACAATTGTTGTACGAAATAGACCACGTAGTTGTACGGGAAAGAATTTCTTGTGCAGGTACTGCATTGGGCAGAAGTATGGTTTGAACACTTGAGGAAGTGTATTAGGGTGCATTTAAGTGTGAATATCTACTTTACAGAGAGGTGATTGTCTATGCGGTTTTTTTTAGAAAAAAAACTGCCATTTAATTGTCTTCTTTATGTGAATTAGATGGTGCTTCCTTGTTCCTTAGAGATTAGACATTCTATCGAAAGATTCGAGACATACTGAAGGTTTTGCTGTGTATTATGGTATAGTTGGGAGGTCCTTTCAAGCAATTTGGCATGAGGGTGTTATAGATATTCTCATATTGGTGATAACAAACCATAGAAGGGCGTGGATCTCGACTTAGGGAGCATTGCAGGATTGATGTTAGGAAGTGTCTACAAAACATTCACAATGTAAAAGAAAACGTCTAGGAAAGTTCTCTTTTTCTTATCAGAACAAAGTGTCTTAATTATCAACCAATTAAAATAGGTAATAACCTCGTATATTAATAAGAACAATAAACAACTTGCACAAAAACCAAATATTTTTGGAGAACTTTCAGTTTGAAAGTGAAAGCATGGGAATGTTGTCCATTGACGAGACTTAAATGTTTTCTCCTATATAGAATTAGAGAGGCCACATATACAATAAAAAGTAAACTTGTTTGGTTAATAAATCAATATATCATCAATCAAGGCAAAGATATAGAAAAAAAGAGAAATCTGATCAAGGTGGTTTATTTTGAGAAACACACGAGGAAGATAATTCATTGTTTTCCATTGGTTCATCGTTGTTAAATGGTTCACCATATCTTTCAAGCCATCTAGATTCTCTGCAACTGAATAACCCTCTTCGTAATTCAAAACTTTCAAGCTTCCCGTTGGTAAAGTTTTTATTTTGGGTGTCTTTCTGATATACATGCTTCGATGTTCCAATTCTGTAGGCATTAGTCTCCTTGGACACATGGTGTAACAAACTCAGAATAATCTATTGTCAATATTGTTCAACGGTTTTCATGGTTGTAATCTTCCATTGTTTACTGGTATTCATTTTTGACTTGGCTTCATCACCTTCAGCAGGCTTGTGTAAATTCTTAGAGTCAGAACGTTCTTCATCGTTAACTTCTAGATGGAGTAATTAGGGAAGTACAATGATGGCGTCTAAACTCTCGTCCATTTTATTTAACACAAGATTTCAAATTTTGCAACCAAAAGTTGCTATACCATTTATTAGTGATCTACATAAATAGTCACGGTACAAATGCAAATGTCTAGAAAAAATTCTTTCCTTCCTTTTTTGACACAATAAGGTGTCTAATAATTCAAACCTATGAAAATGGTAAATACAACAATAAATATATAAATCATTTAGTGTGAAATGAAAAACCACGGGACTGTAGTTAACAAGATTCTTCCCCTATCAAAAGTTATGGGAGTACATATAGGTGATTGCACTAAACGCTAGTGTAACCATATTAATCAGTAATAAACATTCCTGGTCAACATAGAAATATGTTATCAACAAAAAGAAGATAGGAAAAATAAATGAAAAACAGTCTCACCAATTGCTTTGGTTGACACATGGGCAAAGGAGGAACAACAATCAATGATCCACACATCTAGGAATGTTTTTCACCTTTTTCGCAAATAACATGCTAAATTTTAACATTGATTGGACCACAATGCAATTCTTCTGACAGAAAATGTCTCCTTTTGTTCGTTCTTTTTTCGCTCACCTTTTTCTTCAAATTTCACGCCTTTTTAGCCTCTTCATTTGCCTTCTATTTAGAGTGAGCTAAACTTATCCATCATCCTTTTTTTTTTCTCTTGAGCGACTTAATATTTCGCCTAATGAAATAAATGCAAGAATATCTCTCCTTTTGTTCATTCTTTCTTCTCTCTCCTTATTTTCGATATTTTTACCCCTTTTTAGCCATTGTATTTGCCTTCATATAGAGCTAAACCAGTGCACTATCCATTTTTCTTTTGTGCTACTTAGTATATCTCCTTATGTTTGGATACGTACGTGCATTAGAAATATAAGCTCACTTTTGTTTTGGTTCACTACTTGATAGTGCGTTTCTGTTTAAGCCAAATAAATTTGTCAGTTAGACTTTAGGTGTCATTGGCATCTTATTGCACCTCTTTGGCTCTTGTAGGCAAGGGTGTTTAGGGGAATTCCTTCACTGGAATCATGGTTATTTGTTTAGATCTGTCAAGATTTATCTAAGGCCTGATTGATTTTCCTACGGAATTCATAATATGGATGATGGCCTAGTGCATATTTTCTTTCTAAGAGCCTTTTCATATTAGCTAAAGCACTAGATTTACTCCGTTACTTGGCTGTTAACGATAATTTTTAGTTATTTTTTAGTTTCATTTACACTCAACTATCAGTGGGTTCCAGGCGACTGAGTTGCTTTAATCTGACATCATACAAGTGGTAGATGCATGCTTGCATTTCATGCCCTCAAAATTGTTATGGAATATGGTGGTTTACACTCAACTTTTGCTGCATTCAGTCCTACTAGCTCTATAATTTTACTTTCCCAATAGTTTGGGTGTGAAAGGCCTGTAGGTTTAGGTCATGGACTTTACCTACCTTTGTTCAGTCGTCATCTTTTTTTTTTTTAAGAATTAATATAGTTAGAACTTAGAATGGCGATGTTCTTTTTTTTGTGATAACCGTGGATGTCCGGGCCAGCTGGTGCGCACCTCGACTAATCCCACGGGCCATGAAGTTTACGGCCGTTTTTCACCTCAATGGCCCTGAGGGGACTCGAACTGGTGACCATTGGGGAGCAAACCCAAGACCTGACCAATTGAGAAGTTTGTGGAAATACTAGTATGATATATGCAATGAAAAGCTCCAAGTTGATAGATTCCCAGTATGAATATTTTGTATAGTTGATTGTATACCTAATTGTGTTCCTGTAGAGTTTAGGCTGCTTCCAAGGCAGTTGGCTATAAAATGGTTTCTGACATTTCATGTCTTCGAAATATGATGGTGTTACTTTGTTATTGTTTAACAGGCTTTCTCATATTTGTGGTTAGCCTTGTTGACTTGAAACATTCTCTTGGTTACTTTCGTGAAAAAGGTCATTTGAGATGTGGATATCTCACCTTGGTTTTGGGGTTATCGGATGTATCTAATGGATTTTGTTCTATTGAATGGCTAGAAACAGTTATCAGTAAATGTGTTGTGAAAATTTCTAGAAGATTTGAAATTGAATGAAAGCAGTGTGATATAAGATCTGATCTCATCTGTTGGCAGATATTTATGTGCATAGTTTAGCTTTTGGATAATATGTTTTTGAATTTTTTTATCTTTCAATATAGATTTATCCCCTGTTTGGGCTCCATTAAAAACATTGGGGAAAATGTATTTTGGAATATTGATTTTTTTGGGGAATGTGCGGTTAAAAATAAGAAAAAGTTTTGGGTTTATTTGTAATATTATTTTATTGGAGAATGCTAGGTTAAAAATAAGAGAGGAAAATGCATTTTGGAAATAATGGAGCCCAAACAAGGGATTAATATTGTTACCATGCTCTCACACCTATGGAGCAGCTCTGTTCTGAATGGATGTCTTAAGTTGGACTGTTGGAGAGGGCTAGGAGTCGAGTAGATGTGATTAATATTCATATGTTTACTCTTTCCCACATATCAGTAGTTTATTAATGCCTATAGCTGAAAGGCAAAATGTAATTGTAGCAACTCTATTCAGGCAGTTTGACATTTTACGCACTAGAGGTTGTTTATGAAGAATGATGCTTTACTAGCTTTAAAGAGAGGTAAGCTCTTTCTACATGACATTGTTGTGTAATTGACATTATATTCAAATACCATCGCTCTTTTGATTTAATCTAGTAATCTGATTCTGTAAGCATGGACTTACTGGGTTGTTTTTTAACCTTAATAGTTGAACATTCAGGGCTTTTGGGCCTTTAAAATACTTGCATTTCGTCACTATTTCATTAGACATACTGTTAGTTATATTTGAGTTTCAATTTTAGGAGCCTATGGTTGCGTTACTCTTAGAAAATTAGTCTACCTCTGGTAGGAGGAAAGAGGCCACACTTGACAGATCCTCTGAAGGACGGGGGTATTTATGTCTCGTATCTTCTGTAATTGTTTGCACAAAATTCTGGATATTCGAGTTTTTCAACGTTATCTGTTCAATAATTGGTGGAACATGAAGCATTAGCTTCTTTGAGAAAACATTTTTGGCTAAAAAGGCTATCAAGATATTATATGTAGCTATGGTGAATTCAAATCCTGTTGTTGGAGGTACCTCAAATGTGCAGGCAGGCTTAATGGACCTAGTGTTAAATATTTAAGGAAAAATCCGTTTGTACAGAAATGACTTTCACATAAATTCACCAGAATACTCACGATGAGTTGGCCCACCGTGTATTTAAAAGAAAGAAAAAAAATGCGCGGGCTCCACCGTGTGTGAGTGTTCTGTTGGTTTTCTGACGGTTTTGCTTCTGTACATGAATCAAAACTCAATATTTAATGGCCTTGATTCTTGTGCTTTGCTTTCCAACTGTTGGACTTGCTTCTCTAGTGAAGATATTAATCACTTGAGAATTTGGTAAATTTCTTATTTTTTGAACAGTCATATTGTGGCAATACTATCATTTCCTCTGTACATTATACTCACATTCAATCCCTAATGTGTCATGGTTAAGAGCATTTTCCCAATAATTTCTTTTGCTTTCTGGGTAGTAAACTATCTTGTACATAGTATCTTCATTCTTTGCTAAGTTGGTATTATCAATTGGCTGTTATAATCATCTTTTTGGGGCTGGGAATCCGGGAGTGGCAGGTTTCGGGAATCAAGTATTTCCTTGGTTTACAAAGACTCGTTTTGCAATAAGCGCACAGTTAGGTTCACCTGAATCTTTTGTGTATTAATTTCGTTTGTTGTTTCATTTGTTTTTGGGTGTAAATAATTCATATCAACTTGGGTGAAGCCGTGAAGCTGGAAAGAAGAAATGAGTTATGTTCTATCTTCTTTTCTCAAATCTCTCGAGGGAAACTGTGAGAGCTTGGATGCGCATGGATAGTGGAATGTAATACCATCATTAGTTGTAGTTATACTTTTGCCAAAAAAAAAATTAGTATTTCGGTTGTGTGCATCTTTCTCTGCTGTTCAATCAGTATGCCTTTAATTTCATGACCAGGTATTGAAGTTAAGAGTGAGAAATGACTTAATGCCAATGTCTATGGAGTTCACTTCTTGCTGCTACTGCATGAATACTCCTACAAATGTCATTTTAGTTAGTGGTTATTTTTTCCCCCTATATCTGTTTTTTGGGTATTAATTCCATTTGTATCAACTTCATTAAATGGCTCCTTTGTCTTGCATTTGACTGTCTCGTCGAAGGTGATTCATTTCCTCACTTCTGAACCTTGAGGTTGTCACTTCTTTTATTTTAAACGAAATATTGAATCATTGTGAAAAATTAAACGTGATTCTAGGAGAGTCGGAAAATGAGGACATATCTTTTGCAACAATGTATTAAATGATACTAGGTGAACACCTTATATTGTTTTAAGATACAATTTTGTGTTTATTGGTATTTATCATTTATCTCAATTCCTGTTAAGTTGGTTGGTGAAACAGTAACTTGTGCGTATCCACTCACTAGAATCTTATGCCTGCCCAATTAATTGCTGAGTAGAGTTATTTATTCCAGAGAAGACTGCTAAATTGGTATCTTACTATCTTGTTTCTTGTAATGCGTCTGAAAACTCCTCGACAATTTTGACATGAAAAATACAGGACTTTAAAAGATTTTCCAGATATGCATGGTCTTATCATGCATACGTACAACTCCGATTCTGGAAACTTGCTTGTGGATCACTTGGGCTTTCACAAAGCTTTGTGCATTCTGATGGGCTGGAACTATTTGATGCCTCCTGATAACTCAAAAGCATATCAGATGTTATCTGCTGATGAGGCAGTAGCAAACCAGGATGATCTGATTTTGTGGCCGCCTTCTGTATTAATTCATAATACACTCACGGGAAAAGGTAGAGATGGGCGCATGGAAGGTATAGGAAACAGGCCAATGGATAGTATTCTTGGAGGTATTTCGCACCCCCGAGTCTTCATCACGTTTCTTGCTATTTATCAGTGGTTTGTTCTTTCAAGTTATGTGGCGTTCTTGCATATTGGTTTGCATAATATATGGCATTAAGGAGGTTATTTTTGGTCTGCCTTTGTTGGACCTCTTGCTGTTATATCCATTATCAACCGTGAATATGCAACTGTAACACTACTACCACAACCGTGACAACTTGTTTGTCTTTGGGTGCAAGTGACTGAAGAATCTACACATTTGTCTCATGTTAATCTACTCTTAATCCTGCTTAGGTTTAGTCACTGAATAATTTTTAGTATTGCAGCTTTGTTTGACATGCATATTTGTCTGATCATCACGGAAATTAAAATATGATGCCTCTAAGTTAGTCATCTTACTCCAATGATTGGGGGGACTATACCTCTAAAATATCCTTGCACATAGTTCGACGTGAAGCCCCAATCTGCTGGGTTCATTGCCTTGCATCTTCTCATAATTTTGGGCGCTTCCTGGGACCTAATATTAATCAGCTGGGAGGGTGTATTTCATTAGCTTTAGTTTGTTGGATGATGGTCCTATTTGGTTTACAGCTTTACACTGGACTAATGGATACTAGTGCCAAGACTATCTGTTTGTCGGTTCTCACCAATTTATTGGCACTTGGTTCCTTAACCTTGTACAAAACAAGAAAGTAGGAAATTTGTTGAAGGGGTTTTTTTAAGGGTGGATGTGTTGTTTAGGTTTGGATAGGTCTTCAGTTTAAGAGGCATCTCATCATTTCATTTACTATATGTTCACTTTTGGCATTTTATCTTTAGCTCAGTGCTAGACGTTTATCTTGCCGGTAGTGTAATATTGTGATGAGTTAACGAGTTAAAAAGTTAAAGGAGACTATTTGCCGGGAAACTTTTTTTATAGAGTTAAAGTTGTGAGTTTACAGCTTTTCCTGCTGGCCAACATGCATAGTGTACAAAGAGGGGAAGTTTGACCCTTTTTTCCAATTTCTTTTGATTTGCTTGGAGTCTTAAGGCGATCAAAATTGCACGTTCTGCCATCCTAAGCTACCACTTGAATTGGGAGTCGTTTCTATTATGCGGTGGTGACTAGTGTGGATTAGGATGGTGGTCAAACCCTCAATCTATTTGCAATGGTCCTTTAATTTAATTGTTAGTTTTGGTAGTTCTCTCATGCTGCTTAACTTGAACAAGTTACCGCGCAACCCACAAAGGGATTGACCTATTATCTTGTATCTTATTACGAACGTTTAAAGAGGTTCAATTGAGAACTAAGACATTTTACCTCTATTAGGCATGGAGTAAGCTAGAGTCAAGATGCTCTTAGTAATTATACGCTTAGCCAAACATGCTATATAAGTATATGCAGCAGCCTAGGTCATTCTTTCTCTAATCTGACTAATGTTATCCAGTTTGTGGAAAAATTATGATATGTGCAAGCAGGGATTCTTATATTTTGAAAACTTGCCCAATCTCGTTTGATAATCAGTTGTGGACTGTTCTACGTTGAATAGAACAAGACATTGTGAACTAAAGGAATTTAATGCTGGTGGAGATAATTATAGGGATTATGGTGTAGCCTGCTACATGTAGAATTGGAATCATGAAGAGAAATCGAAACGTTGGTGAATATCATCCGATACATAAATACTCACTCTTGTGATCTTCTGTCAACTTGGTCAGATAACTGGTGGATATAGTTTTGACCTCGCCATTTTTCTTTTTTCTTTTTTAATTTTCTCCTTCCTTCTCATTTTCTTGACGTTCTGTTTTCTTCTATTTTTTGGTGATAGGGGGAGGGTGAGTTTTAAAATTTTAAAGCTAAGTTTCTATGTGTCTGTCTGACAGTTAAAGGTAATGTAAGAATGCTGTAAATGACACATTTTTGTGATGCAAATCTCTTTGAATATATGAATTGACATATATTATGCTGACATGCAGTCTCATGAGGTGAAAGCCTCTAAAATATTTATATCTGAGATTTAAATTATAAGATGGAGAAAAAAGTTCAGTTCAACTATCGAGCTAGGCTGTGTATTAATCTGGAATTTAGAAGGTTCTATGACTTGCCATACTGTGATACGGATTCAAATTGGAATAGATATTAAGCATAAATGTCATGTAGATTTGTTAGACTTGATTGGGAATAAATCGCATGGTCTAGTGTAAGTAGAAATTATTTGCTTCTTTCTACTTATTAATGGTGGATATTCTTGCTTGTTAGATTATTGAAAAGAAAAAATTCCATTCTCCTAGTTGGTGGTGATATTCCTAGATGTTCTTTTCCTAATTTAATATCTATTTTGGCCACCTGGCTATGACTTGAGAATGTATAGTTTTAGTTGCTTCATGGTGAGATTGCCTTCTGGCAATATTTTGGTTTTACTCTTGGTGATTTGCTTGGTATTTTACTATTTTAACTGCCTTCGTTCCTTCCTATGTCGTGTTCAATAGCCCAGGAAGTATCTTTTCAAACTTTTTGCAGTATATTCTTTTGTCATGTCCAATTTCTCCCTTAGTAACGAGTTTTAGCTGACTGGACAGAATTGTAAATAGTGAATGGTGGAAGCTGATTTCTGTAATTGTACCATAATCATGGAAGAGATTGTGGATTTTTAAGATCTGCCATTTACTAGTGATGCTGATATGAGAACATTTTTTTTTTATGTAGTAATAATCTTCAATACTCATCGTCTCCTCCTCTACAAATCTTGCCTTTTTCAGATTTGGGATTTAGTAGCGGCAAGTCGATGTCCTTGTTTTCAAGGGAAGGCCATTTGGGCATTCACGTGGTGAAGTTCCCTGGCGGTGCAAAAGGTCTGAAGGAGGCGCTGCGGCTGGCTGAACATTTCGAAAAACAGAATCGAGGGCGAAAAGATTGGGCCCGTGTGCAGTCCTCCCCGACATTTAACAAGGAAGATGATAACAATCCAAACCTTGTGAAAATGGATGCTACGACTGGAGAGAAAAGGAGAATATTTTATGGGCATCTAGCCACTATTTCTGATCTCGACAAGGTTACTTTTGAGATCAAGAAGAAGGTAACAATTGAGAGCAGAAGGGACTACAAGAAGCATTCCAAGTAGAAACTTAGACAGCAGTATTTGGTATCTCATTTTCCAGTGTCTTTTTATCCTTTTAATTTATACAGTTTTTACCTTGTACTGTGATCTGGAAGTTTAAAAATTATAGCTACCTGGAACACAGTGCTGCTGCCTATTTCTCAAGTGGATAGTTTCTCTTTATGGAAAGATCATTTTGACTTGCTTTTAGATGGCGAATAATCTCTTTTAAGAAAAGTTTCAGTTATGTATATCAACTTTATCGTGAGGTTTTAACGAAAAAATATTTTTTTCCTTTTTCTGACCAAAATTACGAAATAAACAATTAATTTATTGTAACGTGAAGGTGTCTGCACCAGCACAAGGAAGCAACTGGACCAGCTAAGTTGGTGCTTTTAAATTTCTTTCCGGTGATGATTATGAATCAAATCCAGTTATAGGATATCGAAAAGTTGCCGCAAAGGTTTCACAATTGAGTCTAATATGAGCAATAACTTCTATTAAGGTGTTTGATCCACATATTTTGAAAAAATGTATTCTGAAATAGTAGATTGATGGATAATGTGTGGTTGAAAATGAAGGAAAAATTATTGATGTGATGTAAAATATTATTTTATTGAAAAATGTGTGGTTGAAAATGATTAGAAGAATGAGAATGAAAAAAATAATGTGTACTAAACAGGGGTTAAGTTTTAAAATTATTAAAACATTGAATCCTCAAATAGACGACCTTTTATTTACAAAATATTGATGTTTAATTCCTGTCTGGGAGCCATACCTAGCAGAATTCTGCCCGTTGGATGCACTGTTGAGCCGAAACATTTGACTAAGTTGTGTCTAGGTGGGGCCCAGAGTGTTGAAAATAACGGCACTAAAATCGATTTTTTGATTGAAATTTTTTTTAACAGACAGGCCAACATGTTATATGGAGCTCTAAACAGTTTGTTTTAATTTTTGACACGTCACAGAATCCTATGACATTGCGTTGGAGAAAATATTTGTGTGTTTGAGTCACATTATTTTTTAACAATGTATTTTAGAACAGTAGATTGATGAAGAATGTGTGATTAAAAAGGAAGGAAAAGTTATTAATGTAATGAAAAATATTATTTTATTGAAGATTGTGTGGTTGAAAATGAGTACCAAACATTAAAAGTGGAAATTTTTTTAAAAAATAATTCTTTTGTTTCAAGTGCCCTTTAAATCATAAATAATAATTCGAAAACTTAAGATCCAAAGTCACAGTCTTTGAATTTTAACCTCCCCCCTTGTCAGTTGTCGCCAAGCCAAAAAGATTCGTTGTTTACCTTGTAAACTTCACTTGGAGCTTCCTCGATTTATGAATCTTGTTTTGGTGTTTACAACTGAAATCTCAAAAACTATTGTTTCGCCTGCCCACTGTTCGATGAAATGTCCCTGAAACCATTCTGGACGCATAACCCTCATTTATAGCCGTTACTTCTCAAAAATGGCAGCTATATTCCTTAGAAGAGTCACCACCTTGAAGGCAATAGCGAATTGTCATTCTTTTTCATGGAAATGTACTTCATTTTCTTCGTCAAGAACCCCGACATTTCTTGGCAATGATAAGGGAGACTCTGTTACCAATTACAATAATGGGCTTCATCTTTCACCGTTGTTCTCGGATAACAAGAATGAAGTCTGTGTAAAAGATTGCAGAATTGAACTCGTGGATGATGAGACATGGCAAGTGTCCTCTGGTATAGCTGATGTGTGGAGAGGGAGTGATGAGAGGAAAGCGCTGGAAAAAAAGCCTTTTTCTGATGATCAAGATGATGACTATAATGGGGTTGTCAAGTTTGTGACTTTAGATAAGGGGAGCCCTGATTTTGATGAGATTGAGGATATGAGAATTCGTGGGTCTTTGTTTTACAAGCTTGACAAGGATTCCAAAGAGTATGATGAATATAAATTTGATTTCCACGGGAGGAAAAACTCAAAGAATCAGATTGATCGGAAAGAAAACAAAAAGAAAAAGGAGAAAGAAGATCGAAGTTGCACGTTGGTGTCCAATGTTGAGAAAACTTCAAAGAAGAACGAGCCAAAAGAAACCAAGCAAAATAAAGTGGAGAGATCACAGGGAATTGATAAGAATGAGCAGAAAGAAATCAAGAAAAATAAAGTGAATAAAATAGGGAGATTACAGAGAATTGATAAGAATGAGCATTTGATTTCTCGTCTTCATGAAATGGGAGATTCTTTTGTTGAAAAGATGCAACGGACTCTCACTTTCAATCAGTTAACGGCTCCTTACCATGAACCATTTTGCTTGGATATTTATATATCCAAGGGCTCTGTGCGTGCTAGCATTATTCATCGAGTTACTAGCAAAGTTGTGGCAGTGGCGCATTCTATTTCTAAGGACATGAAATTTGATTTGGGTTCGACTAAGAATAGAACTGCTTGTGCTGCGGTTGGGGAAGTGTTGGCTCAGAGGGCCTTGGCTGATGATATTCATAATGTGGTTTATACACCGAGGAAAGGGGAGAAATTGGAAGGGAAACTTCAGATTGTACTCGAGTCCATAATTGATAATGGAATCAACGTGAAGGTGAAGCTTAAGCAGAGAAAATCCAGAAAAATAGGAGGCCCTGCACTCTGACCTCAGCAGTAACACTGAATGTCAAGGCTTTTGTTGGGTTAAAAATGTGTGTTTCCATATAGGCTATACTGGATTTGAATATAGCTTCTGAATATGTCGTCGGTGATAATTTTTAAAGCAGACTGAGTTTACTGATTGCTTGTGGAACTACTATTGTCAAGATATATAAATTGTATTATATTGACTTG
>CAIGRO010171745.1:1595-11802 GCA_903798355.1 Fraxinus baroniana
AAAAAAAAAAAAAAAAAAAAAAAAAAGGCCCAAGTTGAAGCAGATAATAATGGTAATTAGCAAGAGCAAATAATCATGTGATAAAGATATAACATAAAATAATTTATAGATCTTTTCAAAAGATATGTTCAAGCATAACAACAAATTAACATTAAGTTAATCAACATACAGTCAAAATACATGCAACAAATGCATAAATGACCCCCACAAAAAGATACCACCGTACTTATCATATCCCATTCCATGTTCATATATCGAGAACACATATCTCCTCTCATCATCCACCATGCTCACTAAACTAATCATTCAATCTATGTCTAACCACCATGCTCACTAAACTAATCACTCAATCCATGTCTAACTGTTAAATCTCTATAAATCTTAAGTGACAATCCTCTATCACAACATCATTTCTCCCAATTCAAGTGGATAATGGGTCTCCATTTAACAGAAGTGATGGAAGTGCCTCTCTCACAGTCCACCTTATTAGGGTCACTTCACAAATAAATGATTCCAACATTCAATAACCTTTTCACTCATGATCCAATTGTCACATTCCACATCCCCACGCATATCACAATACTCCCATTATCAACAGACATCCTCACTGCCAATGCACCACAAACCCACTATGGCAAATCAACACATTTGGCAACCACAAAGGTTGGAGCCAAGTTCTTGAATGATTTCTTTTCAACAAGAGAAAGATGGAGGAACATGAAAATTGTATGCTTAATCGTTGATAAAAAGTTGCCTCATAAATTAAAGATCCAAGGAGTTCCAATATACCTTACACTATTTTTTCTAATTATTTTGAGCACTCATTATGTGACCTAGGTGCAAATATTATTTTAATGCCCTTAATGGTGTATATGAAGCTTGGATTGGGAAAAGAAAAATCAACCAGTGTCACTTCAGCTTGAAAATCAATCTATCAAATGTTCTCAAGGTATCATTGAGGATTCGTTGGTAAAGGTTGATAAATTCATATATCCGGCTGATTTCATTGGTTCGAATATGGAGAAGGATGCATATATTCCCATAATATTGGATTGACCTTTTATGGCTACCGACAGGGCATTAATTGATGTCTATGAAGGAAAATGATTCTCAGAGTAAATGATGAACAAGTTATCATCATTGGGTTCAAAGCCTAGCAATATCCAATAGCTTGAGATACTTTCTTCCCAATGAATCATCACTGGGAATTTATAGATTCATATTCACACTATTGCAAAATTATTATTATTATTATTATTATTATTATTATTATTATTATTATTATTTAAAAAAGTAACATAATTAAACAAAATGGTAAATTACAGGAGATATGTACAGATCGTAGAGTTAAGGATGAATATAATATTTCCACGACTAGTTTTAACGTACGCAAGCATTATGAAAATAATTATGAGCCATTAAAATATCTCATTTTTGCAACTTTTATGATATAGAGGGTAACAAGGCGCCAAAAACTGAATTGGATGAAAAAATATATTCAAACTGAATTGGATGAACACTGAATTAGACAATGAGTCCTCCGTAAAATGCAATTAAACCCGTCTCAATTTTACAGCTCGTTGCATGGTCACACCCAAATTCAACAGCTCGTTGCATGGCCAAAGTCTCGTCCCTCAGCTTCACCACCTTCTCCAACTCCGATTTTACATGCAACAAGCATTGAAATCAATAAAAAAATAAGATATGAAGTCAAGGAATGGTCGAGTGGAAAAAAAAATACCTAATCAGAAAATGTCATCACATATAGAATGGATCTATGACTCAGTACCTCAACAGGTAGTGCAGGACTCGCGGGCACTCTTTTGATTTAAGAAGGACGGCTCTCTTTCCATCCAACTTCTCATCAAGAAGATGGCAGAATCACTCATGGATGATGAGAAAGCATCAGTTAGGTGGGGCGAAGGTCAAGATCCCTCAGAAAATCCAGAAAAGCCTTCGAACAATGGCCAATCATTGTGTCGATGTCTAATCTCATCTCGTCATGTAGATGAAGGGCATAATTCGAAGGAGCTGGCATTGAAGAAGACCCAGTCTGAAGAGGACGTTTAGCAGGGCTCTGGTGAAGAAGAGAGCTTAGTAGAGAAGGAAGATCAAATAAACAACACGATCATTAATAGGACTTATTACTCATCTTCTGCTGGGGCCTTTCTTTAATGAGCTCGTTGGGCTTTCCTAGCTGCATTAGGCTCTTCCAAAACGTACTTCACTGCTTTGAATTCAAAGATTTCCTGACTTTATCCTACAAAGAAAAAATTTATGTTAGAAATTTCCATGAAAATGAAAACAGGAAAGTCATGACTATAAACTTGCTAGGAGGAGTGGGAAAACTGCAAAGGAAAAGACCGACACTAAAGAAGTTAGAATAAGAGATCGTGAAACTACACGATCTCTGATCAGTATTCAGGGCCCTAGCTACACCAATTCTTTGTCTAGTCTTCGAGCTAATTGTGACAACATGGTAAACTGTAACAAACAGAAAACAATAAAAAATCCACTAAAGGAAATTGTTCTAAGAAAACAACACCTATCTAGCCAAAAACTAACAAGTTTATAGACCGAGCATGAACCATGTCATCCCTACCTACTTCGAATAGGTGGAACATCCAGTCCTGCCTGACATAGAAAGAATATTCCTTCCAATTCTTCATGAAAGAAGGAACCCCCAGTCCTTGCCTTCATACTAGAATAATACCACCCAAAGATCTTCTCATCTTCTTTGAAAATACGAAAAAAATTTAACTGGTACACAATTAGCTGATGAAAAAACTAATACGTGCTAAAAGAGCATGCAAGCCTAAAGCGATCTACATCCCTTAGGGCAGAGTTGAGTAGGAGTTATTCCCTATGTGGAAAGAAAACACCCAATAGTGCGGAGAAAATGTAGTCTTAGCCTAACATTAAGGAATAACGAGTTCAAGGCCACAGAACCTTCAGGTGGATTACAAGCTCAATCGCCATCCCTAGGAAGGACTACTTCGACCGAGCTAGGGATACCGTAATCCTTATACCATGACTCTAGTCTTTTTTTCTTGGTAGATGAGGACCTATTTTAAACATTCCCAACTCTTCTCACTAGGAAGACCAACCTCACATATCTCATCACTTTCCCTTGCATCCTCATTATAACACCCCGAAAATTTACAGAATAAATTATTTATTCCATCTACTACATTTCATATGTTGAAAGTTGGTGGACTAGAGTGACATATGTTAAATTCAATTTTATTTGGATCAATACTTAAATATTGATAGAGTAATAATAAATATATAAATATTGGGTTCGTTGGATAGCTCGTAATTAATTTTGTTTATTGAGTTCGAGAAAAAGTCAATTCAGATAAGTCGGCTCCACGATATTGCGGTTTGAAAAAGTTATTTAAAAACTAGTTTTCAATTTAATTAAAACCTTGAAAAGAAATGGAGATGGTGCCACGTGTATGGAGGTTCTATTTTTATTTTGAATTGTATATGTTAGTTGGCACGTGTAGGCAAAATGATAGATATGACAGGTTTCTTTTCTTTTTATTTAATTACTTTAATCTTGGGACTTGGTAAGGATAGGCTAACATGTTGATAAAATAAATAAGTGTTGATTGTATGAAATGGCGTGGTTGAGACTCTTTAGGGATAAACATGACATTTTTGCAGATTCTAATATCTGTTAGGGTCCGTTTGATTGTGAAGGTGGAAAATGGGTGGAAAGAAAATATTTTACAGGAAATTGAGCTTAGAAATTGTTTTACTGAAAATTGTAATTAATTGTGTTTGATTGGTATAATTTTTCACCTGAAAAATGTTGAAAGTTTGGTATCCGTTTGACTTTATTTTTTATGAAAGTTGTCCATAAAAGTGATAATTTTTTCTACCGTAATTTCAGGGAATTGAATTACCTAGATATTATTTTACTGAAAATTGTAATTAATTGTGTTTGATTGGTATAATTTTCCACCTGAAAAATATTGAAAGTTTGGTGTCCGTTTGACTTTATTTTTCATAGAAATTGTCCATGAAAGTGATAATTTTTTCTACCATTTGGTCTAAAATTTGTTCCAATTGCAAAAAAACAACAAAAAAATAAACAAAATTATCATACTGAATACCACTCGTTTGACTTTGTTTTGCAAGAAAATTGTCAATAAAAGGAATAAACTTTTTTACCATTGTGTCTAAAATTTTTTTCAATTGGAAAAAAAAAGGTGGAAAATCAATTTCCACCAAAATCAAAAGAAAACATATTCCTTGAAAACAAGGAAAAGTAGGCGCGTGGAACAACTTGTGGAAAATGGTTTCTTGGTCACTTTTTGCACATCAAACGAGCAAATCTTGGGGAAATGGAAAATTTTTTCCCTTTTCTATGGAAAATGTCCCTAATCAAACAGACCCTTAGTGAAAATATGTATTAAAGTGAAGAAGATAATGCTCAACCGTTTTTGTCTATTGATTGATCTTATTGTCTATATAATACATCATATTGCCAAAAGAATATTCTAGAGATTACAGCTGTTAGGTAGCTCCTTGAATTATGGATCATGTTGGAATCTTTTACAACAAAAATGTGGTCCAAGAACAGCAAGAAGAAACGGATAGTACAGCAAGGAAAGAGATTGATGAATCATCAAATGATATGTACAAAGAACCAAGCTGATGTGGAGCTAGTTGATGTAGAGCTAGTAAGCCTGATGTCAATTCTCAACACCTCCCTTCAAGCTGGAGGGTGCACTCGTGACTCCAAGCTTGCTTTTCAGGAAGAGAAACCTTGAATGATTTAATCCTTTGGTCAGCAAGTCAGCAATCTAATCTGAGGTAGGTATGTATTTCACTTCAAGTTTTCTTGCGAGCACCTTGTCTCTGATAAAGTGGATGTCCAACTCTATACGTTTTGTCCTTGCGTGATACACTGGATTTGCAACAAGTGCTCCTGCACTTATGTTATCACACCACAGAGTTGGAATTCCAGCTAGAGGCAGCTCAAGTTCCTTAAACAGTGATTGAATCCATGCAACTTCTGAAGTAGTTGAAGCAAGGGCTCTGTATTCAGATTCTGTACTTGAACGAGCTACTACACGCTATTTCTTAGAGGACCAGGATATGAGATTATCACCTAAATAGATGCAGTAGCCTGCTGTTGACCTTCTATCATCTAGATAAGAAGCCCAATCAGCATCTGAGTAGCTTTTTAAGCTCAATCTGTCACTTCTCTGGATCCACAGGCTATGATTTATAGTACCTTTGAGGTATCTTAGAACTCTCTTCAAAGCTTGCCAATGAGTAGAAGTTGGAGTTTGCAGAAACTGGCTTAACTTGTTGACTGTGAAGGTTATGTCTGGTCTTGTATGTGAGAGATATTGCAGGGCCCCAACTTCACTTCTGTAGATTGAATGTTCCGTTAACATTTCACCCTCAGTCTTGGAGATAGTTTTGCCAGTAGGAATTGATGTAGGACATGGTTTTAAATTTTCCAGCTCAAACCTTTTTAGTAAGTCAGTAATGTATCTTGATTGGATGAGATGAATGCCAGAGTCATGCCATACAACTTCAACTCCAAGAAAATGATGCAACCTTCCCATATCCTTTAGAGTAAATTTTTTGTTGAGTGAGCTTATAAAGCCCTGCACTAAATCTTTGTCATTGCCTGTTATTACTATGTCATCAACATAGATAAGGGCAAAAATCACCTACTTTTCTGTTTTAAAGTAGAACAAGGAAGGGTCAGCTATAGATTGTTTGAATTTCCAAGTCAAGAGTGTGGCCTTCAGTTTATCATACCAGGCTCTAGGAGCCTGTTTCAATCCATAGAGGGCTCTCTCAAGTTTGCAAACATGATTTAGCTTTGATTCATCTATAAAACCTTCAAGCTGATTCATGTAGACAGTTTCTTCAAGTTCTCCATTAAGAAAGGCATTATTTATATATACCTGCCTAATGGTCCACTCCTTTGCAATAGCCAGAGTAAGTATGATCCTTAGGGTAGATGGTTTGATCACTAAGCTGAAGGTCTCATAGTAGTCAACTCCAGGAGTTTGGTGAAATCCTTTTGCCACTAGTCTGGCCTTGTATCTCTGAACTGATCCATCAACATTATACTCGATCCTAAAAAACCATTTGTTTCCCACTATGTTGTAAGTTGGGGATGCAGGTAAGAGCTTTCAGGTTTTTTTATCTTATTCAATGCATTGAGTTCTTCTTTCATTGCTTGTTTCCAGTTTGCATTCATCGGTGTTTCTCTTACTTCTTTGGGTTTAGATAAATTCAAATCATTTTCAGTTGATTTCATCGAATAAGTCTTTGGCTTAAATATTCCTGCTTTTCCTCTAGTGACCATAGGGTGTTGATTTTGAACTCTTGGTCTGTCTTCTTGAATCTGATTTTCTCCTGCTCATTGGCCATTTTTACCTCTCTTAGTATCTTACAATATTTCAATTTCTGGCTCTACATATTTTTGATCAGTGTTGCCTTCAACTCCAAATCTGCGAACCTCTCCAAAGCTATTGTCGCATAGATCATTTTCTTGTTGATTGTTACTTGAACCAGTTAGCAAGTGATGTTGGCCAAGGGCTTCTTCAATCTGAGTTGTATCAATAGGGCTTGGAATGGTGACAAAGTTATTTAGATCAGATGGAAGATGAGTATAAGGAATGATTATTTCAAGTGCTTCAGACTGAGATTGAATTTTGAATAAGAACTCAAAGGGAAACTCAAGTTCATTGAAGACAACATGTCTTGAAATGTACAATCTACCTAAAGATTTTAGGCATTTATAGCCTTTGTAAGCATCATTGTAACCTAGGAAAATGCATTTTGTTGAATGATAGTTGAATTTATGTTTCTGATATGGCTTCAAGCAGGGGTAGCAGGGACATCCAAAGGTTTTTAGTGCTCTATAGTTAGGTTCCTTTTTGTGTAGAGTCTGAAATGGGGATTGTTGTCTGAGGATAGGTGTTGGTAGTCTATTTATGAGGTATACATCAGTATGAAAGGAATCCCACCAGTATTTTAAAGGCAACTGAGCTTGAGCTAGTAAAGTTAAACCTATCTCAGTTATATGTCTGTGTTTTCTCATAACTCTACCATTCTGTGATGAGGTATAGGGATAGGGGTTCCTAAATTCTATTCCTTCTTATGTTAAGAATTTTGTGAAGATTCTGTATTCTCCCCCCCCCCCCCCCCCCATTATTTTATGGTTCAATTTGTTTTCAACAAGTTTTTTGAATTGGCTGAAAACCTTCAAAGCTTCTGATTTCAGTTTTAACGGGTAAATCCAAGTGAACCTGCTATAATCATCTAAGAAGGTTATGTAATATCTGAACCCTGAAGTTGATAACACTAGTGATGGTCCCCATATATCAGTATATATATACTAATTCCAGGGTGTTTATATTTTGTGGTTTAGTTTATTTTCCACAAGGCTTTTAAATTGGTTGAATATTCGTAATGCTTCGAATTTTTGTTTCAAAGGATAAATCCAGGTAAATCTACTATGATCATCTAAGAAGGTTATATAGTATTTGAATCCTAAGGTTGATAATACTAGTGCAGGTCCCCATATGTCAGTATGTACTAGTTCTAGGGGCGTTTTAGCATGTGATGAAGATAGGAAAAATGGTAATATATGAGACTTGCCAAGTTGACATGCATTGCTGACTGAATTGATGACATTTTCTTCAATTTTTAGATTACAGACTTTAAACACTTGAGTCATCACCTGACTAGATGGATGACCAAGTCTTTTGTGCCAAACATCAACATTTGAAGACTCAACTCAAATTGACAACAAAATTAACTGATGACTATTGACTGGGAATGGTTAAAGACTCTTGACTAACAGGAACAGAGGAGGTATTACAGTAGAACTTATTTGGAAAGCTTGACTAATGGTAAGGTTGCTTGATGTTTAGATGATGGAATTCCAGTTGATATAGCCCGTCCTTAAGTCTCCCTTGTAGCATCACCTGCCTCGTTGATAAGTCCTTAAAAAAACAACAAGAAGGGTGAAATTCCATGAAAACATTGTTGTCTGAAGTAAGTTGAGATACACTAATGAGATTCTTCTTTATTTCAGGCACATGTAACAATTTATTTAATACCAATGTCTTATCATTTAAAGCAAAGATATGTGAGGTTCCAAAATGTGAGATATTCGACTTGCTACCATTTTCCACCATAACTTTTTCCTTACCAATATACTCACTTGCAAAGGCTATGTTTCCTTTCTCAAATGTAATGTGGTTGGTGGCACCTGTGTCAGTAAACCAGGCTGGGTCACTAACTATGTTGGGAGAGGCTATGAGTGCTGCAAGTGATGAATTGTAGTTGATCTTTTGATTTGGTGAGGTACCAGAATATCTTTCATCATATCTAAAGTGGCAAATGTTTGCCTTGTGTCCTAGTTTCCCACAGACTTAGCAAACTGGTCTATCTCCTCCAGACATATTTGCTCCTCTGCCTCTACCCTTTCTTCCACCTCTATGATGATTGAAGATAGTGAATCTTCCACCCATACTTGGCCTGTTAGATCTGAAGTGGCCAAGACCTGATCTCTGTGAGATGTTTGCTGAGGTTTGTTCAAGGTTCAGTCCTATCATTTCATTTCTGATGAAGGTGTTCAAGCCTGATTTCATGGGTTATTAATGTGGATTGGAGGTCTCCCCAAGATATATTATCCCTATTGTTCAGTTGAACAACAATTGGCGTGTAGTCTTCATCTAGCCCAGCTAGGACTTGGGTGATTAGATCAGTGTGAGTGATGGTTTTACCAGCAATTTCTAAGTTATCAGCGAGTTGCTTTACCTTATTCAAGTACTGGTCTATGCTCATATTGCCTTTCTTGCATTTCTGAAGTTTACCAGTGAGGAAAATTATTCTTGATCTATTTTGGACTCCATAGCTTTCTTCAATGGCAGTCCATAGTTCATTTGAGTTGGTTGCACTCATCACCCTCATTGCTATATCTGAAGTCATAGATGAGTAAAGACATCCCATCAACAGTGGATATGTTGACATCCATTGACAAAACTCTGGGTTCTTCACCATTTCTATACTGGTTCCAGCTTCACCATTGATTTGAGTACCAATGAATTCTTGAGGACACACCTTTGTCCCAAGTATATAGCCTTCCAGATTGTGGCCTCTGATGATTAGAAGAATTATATTCTTCCACGGCAGGTAGTTGTTCTTATCAAGCTTGACATATACGGTTTGTGTCAAGTTGACACTAAATGGTGAGAGATGATTGTTTCCAAGTGTTGGTGCAACAGTGCTACTAGAAATGGATGCTGGAGCAGCATTTTGAGGCATGTTGCTGGCGTTAGCCATGGCTGCTCTGATACCAAGTGAAAATATGTATTAAAATGAAGAAGATAATGCTGAACCGTTTTTGTCTATTGATTGATCTTATTGTATATATAATACATCATATTGCCAAAGGAATATTCTAGAGATTATAGCTGTTAGGTAGCTCCTTGAATTATGGATCATGTTGGAATCTTTTACAACAGAAATGTGGTCCAAGAACAGTAAGAAGAAACGGCTAGTACAGGAAGGAAGGAGATTGCTGAATCACCAAATGATATGTACAAAGAACCAAGCTGATGAGAGCTAGTTGATGCGGAGCTAGTAAGCCTGATGTCAATTCTTAACACTGTTAAAATTCAGTTTTCTTTAATACCATACATTGCATTATTCCTTTCTCTATATATATATTTTTTTTTTACTTTTGACAGCAGTCTGCCACATGCCTATATTGGATAGCGAAAAATGGAGTATACTATGTGTAAGTTGTTATGTCCTTGCAATATTATGATTTTTTCTACGTAATTTATTTCATAAAATGCTAATTGACCTGCGGGTCTTAACGAAATGAAATAAATGTGAGATCTCCTTCGGGGTTTTCTCAAATGTAGCACAGAATTGTGTTAGAGCATTCGATTATCTCCGATTGCTATTGATGAAATGATGGTATAGAATGTTGCAAATTTATACTTAAAAAGTTATTATAATGTTTTGGACGCACGTATCCTACTGAGTTTAAATTACTCATTTCTTCAAATTTTAATATTTCAGATTAGATCGATCAACGTGGATGGCGGCTGAGCAGTACGCAGGTTGCCAAGTAAAATTTCTAGGAAAACACTCAACAATAAATTTGGTTAAGTTACTTGTATATTTTTTTTATTTCTATTATATGTTT
>CAIGRO010171793.1:0-10278 GCA_903798355.1 Fraxinus baroniana
GCCAAACCTGCGATCCGTGAAAGTCTACAAAAAACGAAAAGGTTTGGAACTGTGACTGTAACTTTTCTTTTATTTCACATCCCAACAATTAGAACTTAAAATCCACTCTTTAAGAACTTAAGTCGAATGTTAATACTTACCAATTGGATAACTTGACAAATGATGATATTTAATTTTTAAATTATCAACATTGTTTAAAGTAATAGATAAAGGGCCCTTTGTGGTGTATTGGTACGTGGATGGCATTATGGTTAAGATATACTCGTGCAATTCTATTCATGTGGAACTACCACAGACTCAGTAGTTAAATAAATTATATGGATATTAGTTCCAATGAATCTCTATGCAATATACATAAGTGAGCTCACAATGTTAAAGTTTTTTAAAGAGAAGAAAGAAAAATTAAAGTGGTTCATATTTTGAAAAAAATATTTTAAATCTATGCATATCATAGGCATATATCACATGCACACTACACTATAATTTGATTTTTATTCATGCCATAAAAAGATCTTTACGTTGCACAGCTAGATGCTATATAAAGTAATATTACGAATACTCACCGTTTTTGCGGCATGCATTAAACATAGGTAATGAATGTCGTAAAAGAGATGTTACTTTTTACGATGCATGTGAGGAACACCGTTAATGCTCTTTTTTACAGCGTGCATAAAACACCATAAAATGAACGTCGTTAAACAAATGTTACTTTTATGGTGTAGATGAAGAACGCCATTAATTTACTTATTACAATTTTCGTATGCGTGTTGTTAAACAGATGTTACTTATTTATTTTTCGACTATTGAATATTTAGAAGAATTCGACTGGGTAAACATAAATATTAATTGTTACGACGTGTACACTTACGAGATATAAAATCAAAAAGAAGTTTTTGACACCATTGTCGAGGACTATTTTTATGTAATATAGTTTTGAATTAATTCCTACTTTTGCTTGAATTTTTCTTTTTCAATTGATCTGCTTGTTTTTCTTTATTTTATTGAAAGGGAATGAAAAGAAGTAAGAGAGCAAAACTTTATAATGATTGATCCCGACTTAGATGAAGCTGATATGCTTTTTGGAGATTACCTTATCATGCAACAACTTAAAAAATGAGGATACAATCGATCTATCGTACTTGATAAGGATGGTTTACCGGATGGATTAAATATGAAATCTATTGTTTACGAGGAGATTAGATCAATTTGTGAATATTGTGGTGTATTGCATTATACTATAAATTGCTTGTTATTGGCAACTACAGAAGAAGTGAGGAAAATATGATCCGTACAAATTAAGAAGAAGAAGATGGTGGTGGTGATTGTAGGAGATATCATCATGCAAAAATATAAAATGATTAAATATCAAATAATTTCATATGAGCCAAGTAACGTGCTTATGAAAGATCTCTTCATCATTAAACCCAAGGAACCAATAACTAAAGAAGAAGAACATGTAGAACTTGAGGAATTAATTATGAAGGAGCCAACCGAATTAGTGGCATTTAAGGAAGATGGGATTAACATGCAAACCTTCAACTTCATTGATTTTGAGATTAAAGTCGATGAGAAAACTGAAGTATTCTTAGTTGAGATCGAATTAAGTAATTTAGGCAAGTTATAACATAATCAAATAAGAAAAGTAATATTTTGAAAGATGTGTGAATTGTAGTGCAAATATAATATAAACAAGTTAAACAATACCTCCAAAGCATCATTCGAAGTGCCATGAAGCACATATTCAAAAGTCGAGTTTGAGACTATAAATCAAGAACTTAACACGAAGTAACCCATTTTTATAACTTTTAACTCTTTAACTTTTAATTATTGAATGACATATAAAAAACTATGGTTGCATTTAACTTTTATTTGGCAGAGATTTAGTCTAAATTTTAATTTAAGTTAAAATCAACAATTAATTTTTCAACAATTAATTTTATCAACTTTTATCAAAATCTACAAAAAATCTGATTTTAATCTCTACCAAACAGGGACTTAGTATATATGCACATTTAATTATTGTTTGACTAAAAACATTTTGTTAGTTTTAGGGTTGTCATTCTAAAACCAATGCAAAAAAATAAAAATAAAAATAAAAAAATGAGCTGAACGCGGTTGACCGCGATAAATAGAAATTTTTTGTGACCACGAGTTGCAACATTTTAAAAAAATCTTTTTCTTTTCTTGATAAAAAAATCTGAATTTTATTTTATTTATTTTTACTATTCTTTCTTTTTTTCTTGATAAAAAAATAAATATAAAAAATTTCTTGCTTATTCTTTCCTTTTTTTCTCTCAATTTTTCTTTCTTTCTTCTTCTTCTTTTTCTTTCTTTATGTATAAAAAAAATCATATTCTTTTTTATTTTATTTTTATTTTTTATGTCAAAACTAGTTTACAATCATCATTCCTAATTAAATTAGCATACGTCGCATGTGAATATATTTATAATTATTTTTCTTGTTCAGTATAATGGAAATATTTTATAAAATGAGCAAGGAAAGAATATTGAAGGAAGATAAAAGACCAAGTGTTAAATGGGAAAAATCATATACACAACTAGTATGGCTAACCCTTCTTCAAGCCTATTTTTTTGTACACATTGAGGACAATGTGTATTTTATATTTGGGGGCGTAGTTTAGTTGGTAAGTTTATATTTACTCGTTTGTGTGATACTTAGAAAATTTTAAAAGTATCACACAAATTTTGAAATATAAATTTTTTTAAATGTTTTTATATATTTTCTTATTTTATGTGTATTTTTGTGAGTTGGATAGCCTTGCCGACTATTCAACATTATTTGAAATTTTTATATTTCATAAATTGTGAATAGGTGATATGATTGTTTTTGCTAATTTGGTACTTGTTTATGTGAGAACGCACTACGTTGAGCACAATAGTTCATGATAATTACTATGAGTTTTTGGATTGGTTACATTGGTAAAATAGGTTCAATGAGTTGAGGTCTTTATAAATCAAGATCATAATGTATATCACAACCACTTAACATATTGAAAGAATAAGTTTGGGATGGTTGATCCATTGCTGGAAGTTATTTAGATATGTGTTGATTATGTGCATGTGTGAGTATTAGTGTTGAATGTTTTTGGCTAATAAGTAGAGATTACGTGGTAAACATCTACTAAGGGCTTGATTTCAATTACTTATCCCAAAAAATAAAAGGTATTGCACTAGCTGGACACGTAGAAAAAAGTTAGCTACATTGTTGTGTGAAACTAGTATTGAGTAATCTGGCCCTATTCATCACTAATGTTTAGGAGACGATTTACTGAAAAAGAAGGCTACCTATAATGTATTTTGAAAGCTAGCTTCGAAAATCAAATAAAAGATCTCAAAAATAGAAAAATTGGCACAATGAAAAACAAAGAAAAGAAAAAACACAAAAGTGTATTGAGGCAGTAGCAAAATAATTATAAGCACTATTTCTGTTCGGCAAAGAATTGGACATTTAATTTGGAATTTAGACTTTTGGTGAGTGTTATTATCCCAGCTGAAGCTTGAAGGTTGAAATATTCAAACTTAATGAGAATCGTCACGTATTAAGATAGTGACTTTCATTGGTGAAACTCAACCAAACTTGAGTGGAAAAGGAAAAGAAAGTTGTGTAATCAACCTAAGAATATACCACATGGTATGTGATTGAAAAACAAGTTTCGGGGTGTGCATTCCCGAGAAAGTAATGAAATATTTGAATATTAAGGGTCAGAGAATAACTAATCTTGAAATTCATGATAATTTGATTGATTATGCACACAGGTATCAATCAAGCATTGAAAAAGTAAAGAATTAGTTTTAGTTGCATTACTTATGATTTTTTTTTTTTTTGTGAAGTATCAGACGATTTCAATACTTTATGATGGTTTGGCAAAGTTATCTAATACATTTATATTTTTGTTTGTTTGTTGGTGTATTTAGTAGATAGTCTTACTCGGAAAGAACAATAGTTTAAGTTTGGGGATATTTGATAAGTGCATTTTATGCACTTATTAAGCTTTCTATTCTTATTCATTTATATATAAATTGAGCGAAGATTTACTTAATTTGTGTAAATTATGTTAATTGTAGGGAAATTCCAAATTAGATACAATTTATATGAAAAGAGATTATTTGGAGCTTAATTGTAGTTGATTTGAAGCAATTGAATATTAACTAGATTATAAGAGATCAATTAGAAGGATTAATGGAACATTTAGTAAAAGAATTATAAGTTTCGGGAATTAAATTCGACATTTGAAAAGTTTGGGACTAAACTACAAAGTCTACAACGTGCATCAGGTCAATTATTAATGATTTTAGAATGACGATGACTTAATTACAATATTAGAAGATGAAGGACTCAAGTCACACGAGAAAATGAATTCAATTGGAAAAAGGTGTTTGTTTCATTTTTCTTTTCAAACTCTTTGATGGAATTCAATTTGCCTAAATCTTGTTTTATAAATATATACCATAGTCCAACAATTAAAGGGGACTTGTAGGATTTCATTAGACACAAAAATTCAAGCCGGGAACTGTGGAGTTTCAGTATACACATATATTCAAGCCAAGACTCGGATGATTCATTATACATATATTATTCAAGCTAAAAGGAGGAAATAATCAAGAAGCTAAGGTTTCAAGATTTTACAAGAAGAACAGATAATTTTGGTGTAAGAACTTCATATTTTTCCCCTTTTTTCCTTAAAACCCGGACACGTACTTAATTCTTTCTTGTTTTATTATTCTATCATGATGTGTAATTAATTATTTAGTTACGATGAATAATTTTAACTTAGTTTTGAACCTTAATTTTAATTAAAAAATTTAGATCTCCAATTGATTTTATGAATTATTTTTACTTCTATTCTTAATACGGGATTAATAGGCCACTAATTCATTAATTTTGTGAACGATATTTATATAGAGATGTAGATTATTTGTTTAGATCACATAGTAAAAGTCGAGAACTAGTATAAAAGGGTAGAGATACATTTTCTAGTTAATACGGCCGTTATATGGATTCTTAGAGATTTAATGAGTTTAACTAAGGTGTATCTGGATTCACGTAGAGATATGAAATTGATTTAATTAAATAGAATCAATTTGAATTTGAGATATGTAAATTGAATACATTAAAAGAATTCGACCGGGTACACATAATCAATTGTTATAGAATTTGGTAATTGAGATTAAACTGATAGCTATGGTGAACTCATAAATCTTAACACTTAAATCATTATAAAAAAAAATATCTTCTATTATTTTTTAATATTTAAAATAGAAAATCACAAAAAGAAAACAAATACTTTCTTTTTGTCTTCAATCAAATTGCAGTTAAGAATAATTTAACCAACAATTAGACAGTAATCTTATGGGAACAATATCCAAAATCTAAGGTCCACTCTATTACTTTATGATCTGTACATTGTGGGATATAAAATCAACAACAATATTAAATGGTATTTTTAAATTTTCGTAATGAATATGATTATTTTGAATTATATAGATAACATCATTACGGCCTTTTGAAAAATAATTAACAAAATGAAAAATTGAACATTCTCAATTATGTTTCTGAACTTGTTGTATTTTTAAAATAATGAACGAGGGTTGATGGCTATTTTACATTTGCTGGTATCAGAGACTCATTACTCCTATGAGTATGTTGCCAAGGAAATGTCAGAACCGTTGGGCACTACATTTGATTTAGATCGAATAATAATTATTGTTGGCTTAGCAAAGGGGATCTAAATCTCCTTCAAATTCTAGAATGAATTTTCTCCACACATGGGAGAATGAGGCATCCACATATGAAAATAATCAGCTATTTAGGTAGTTTTAGGAAATGATCAATTGTTAAGATATGCATTTTTTGCGATTATATTTTATGAAAAATAATTTTTCGAATAATTTGAAGTTAAAAGGTAAGAAAAATTATTTGTCCATATTATATTATTGAAGAAATATGTAATTGAAAATAAATTTTAAAGAATCTCTACAAACGAGAGTTCAAATAGATATTTGACAATGACCATTTGTTAATATTCCGCATAAAAAGATATGTTTTGTACGAACAGAAATAGTTGTATAATCAAAAATATCATTTCTTCGTGGGTAAAGCAAAAGAATATCATCCCACGACCATCAACATTCATAAAGGTATACACTTGTTCCTTTCGGAATCCAAAATTTTTATTGCTTGTAAAAGGTTCTAGTGTATGTCTCAAATTGTTCCAGAAGGATCCATAGCATTGCCACATGTTTGTTGAATTATTTTTTGGTACTTAAAAGTAAAATAGAAAAGTTACCATTGTACTTTCTTTATTTTCTATGATAATATGTCCACCAACATTTGAAACTTCCTATGAAAATTAAAAATCTTTTTCTTTTCTGTGTGTAGGTTTTTAGGGGTGTTTTCTAATCTATAACTAGAGGAAGGAAGGGCATATTTGGCAAGATTCTATTTTTGCTTCTAAGGAATTTACTTTAAAATTCTCCTCCAAAAAACTCTTCTAGGTAGACAAAACATTCTTCAAAAAAATTATCGAAACAAGCTTAAAAATATTTCTTAAATTCATAATCAACTTTTAACTTTAAAAGTTTTAAATTCCTATTTTAGAGAACGAGGTGAGCCCATGGCTAAAATGATTTTGTTTGTGGCATTCAAAGCATCACACAATTCCCACTTCCAACCGTATATGCCCTTTCACAAGATAGCTTTGGCATAGTTTCTTGTTCTTTTTATGAAACACGTTTCGATATGCAACATTCAAGTTTTAGGAATTGAAAAAAGAAGTCCCATTTGTTGTGGTATAGTAAACAGCAGCTTTAATTTTTCTTTTTCTCCTTTTTAACAACATATTTGAATTGATTTGGTCATGGAATCTTGAGCTCACTTTCACAAATAAAAGGAGCTTATTTATTTTTTTAAATTGAACTCCCCAAACTTTTATTTTTGGTGCATGCTGGGCTCTGTTGTAATATTATTCAAACATATAATGAAAAGTGATTTGTAGTGATCAAAGTTTAATGTGAAAATATCACGCAAGTGCAAAAACATTCCAAGGAAAAAATTGGAGATGGACAGAAAATTAGGATAATCAATTACCCAACCTCATTAACGGTATACCGTAGCCAAAAGGCTACACTAGGCCATCGCTCGAATTTGTACTAGGCGATCACCCAGTTCAAAAGTCGTGATTGTTGCATTTGTATTCGTGATGACGTTTGATAGTTTTGACACCCATTCGTGAATATACATACTTATATCCAAATCAAATATCAAAATTCCAATTTCTTAAAGTGTTTTTTAAGTTCCAATTCAAGTTTCATATTGCTTGATTTGAATTTGGATTCAAGGTTTATTTACTCCTGCAAACTATTAGCCATTAAAGCATTTAAGCACTCATTCTGATGGCCTCAAATATTATTTGAGGATAACAATCCTATATCGTGTTCTAACCTTTCCAACCATGGATCAAGCCAAAAAATCCAATAAGAATTCTAAGAAGAGGAAATTCTCAAACTCCAATAAAGACAACAAAGATAACAAAAACTAGAAAAATCCAAGATCTCTTGTTATGTGTGTGGCATACCTGGACATTATGCCTAGGAGTGTAGCATCACAAACAATCAAAAAGAAGAAGTTAAAGTGAACTCCGTTGACAAAATCGTTGCTATGTGAGCATTGTCGACACGGTCAAAGGAAAAGTTCAAGGATGGCAGTATGATACTTGTGCTACCATGCATATTTGCTATGATAGATATCTCTCCAAAACTTATCAAAAGGTTTATAATGAACACATTCAAATGGGTAATGAATTTCAATACAAGGTTGTTCACAAGGAAGCTTATACTTACAATTTACATCCGGCAATAAGATCACATTGATAAATATTTCACATGTATCAGATATGAATAGAAATCTTGTAAGTGGGGATTGTTAGAAAAATCGGGAATCAAGTCCACATATGAGTTGGGAAAACTTGTACTATCCAAAAATGATGTATTTATTGGCAAAGGCTATTCTAGTGATAGAATGACCAAACTTTGTACTATTAGTTAATAATAAATCATTGAATTATGTTGTTGAGTCTATTTTCTTATGGCCTGATATGTTAGGACATATTGATTATTGTATTTCAAAAAGAATGATAAAATCGAAATAATTTTATGTGAAAACATAGAACATAATAAATGTGAATTATGTGTTAAGTTTAAAATGATTAAGAATCATTTTCATAATGTTGAAAGGGCCTCTAATTTATTAGACTTGGTTCATTTTGATATATGTGAATTACATGGAATATTAACTAGAGTATTTCATAACATTCATATATGATCATTCTAGATTTTGTTACATATACTTGATGAATCATAAGGATGAAACCTTAAATATGTTTAAGATATACAAAGTCAAAGTAGAAAAATCAATTAAATAGAAAGATTAAAATTATTAAAAGTGATGGAGAAGGTGAATACTTTTTTACTGGATTTTATTTTTTTGTGAACAACATGACATAATACATTAATGTAATGTACTTAGAAAACATGAACAAAGTGGTTTGATTGAAAGAAATAATATGTCGCTAGTTGAAATGATAAATGTTATGTTATTAAGTGCTAAGTTGCCATTTAATTTATGGGGTGAATGATTTTTAAGTGATTGTCACAAAGCTAATAGGATTCCTTTAAGTTTTATCCCTATGAATTGTGTAAAGGTAGAAAACCAAACATTGATTATTTCAAAGTGTGAGGATGTCTTACTTATTGCAACAATACTTATTCTAAAACGACTAAGTCATATCATAAAGGGATCAACTGCTTTTGTAGGATATGCTCAAAACAACAAGGCATATAGTTATTAAACTTGAAAACCAATGCCATAATTGAATCTCGAGACTAGAGTCTTTGAGAATTTGTGATATTTCAAATAATAATTCAAGTGCAGATTCTTACTTTTGCAAGATTACAAGTAGAAACATCTTTGGAGGATGTTGAAATAAGTGAACTTCGTAGAAGCAAAAAAAGCTTGAAAGGAGATAGGGCTAGGAACAGATGAATCTGATTCTCAAATTATTTTTCTTCAATTTGGTTGAGGGAAATGAGAAGAGCGTCACAAGACTACTCCGTACGTTCTTAAAGTAGAAGCCAATGCTAAAACTTATCGAGAAATAATATCATCTAGAGATATTACCTTTTGGAAAGATGCTATAAATGTTAAAATTGATTCAATAATGTTAAACAATACTTGAAAATTAATTGATTTACCACCGGATCAAAACCGATTTACCACCGGATCAAAACCTATATGTTGTAAATGAGTATTTAGAAGGAAGTACAATACATACAATAATCTTAATACCTTTAAAACTAGGTTAGTGGTCAAACGGTATTGACAAAAGGAATGAATATATTATTTTGACATGTACGCACCAATTGGACGAATAAAACCAGTTATGATTTTATTTACTTTACCTTCTATTTATGATTTGCATATGCATCAAATTGATATTAAGACGACATTTTTAAATGGGGATCTTGATGAGAAAGTTTATATGGAACAATCAGAAGGTTTTGTTCTACTTGACATAGCATTTGCAATTAGTAAACTTAGTAGATTTACTATCAATACAAGTGAGGAACATTGGAAGGCTATTGAGAGGCTTCTTGGTTATTTGATGAAGAACAAGGATCTAGGTCTTCAATATTCTGAATTTACGACAATTCTAGAAGGATTTATCAATACTAGTTGGATATCTAGTGTAGATGAAAATAATTCCACCTCAAATTGGATGTTTACTTTTGGAGGAGGTGTTGTTTCTTGGAAACCCAAGAAACAAATGTATATTACACACTCAAATATGGAATCCAAAATCATCATATTGACTGAAACTGAAAAAGAAGTTGAATGACTTACATATTTAATATATGAGATCCCATTTATATCTATGAGCAATTCTTCTATAATCAAGCCACTTTAGCTAGAATATAAAATGAAGTGTGTTGACGTTGAAATTTGTATAGACAAATAGTCAAGCCAACTTAATGGAAAGTAAAGTTTTATTGATGATGAAGGATTATTATATTTCTTTTTACAACAACAGTTATGGTTGTTTTTCCTTCACATAGGAGATATTTGAAATATGATTAATAAGTATAAAGAAATGTTGTTATGTATCCCCCCCCCCCCCCCCCCCCCCCCCCCCCCCCCCCCCCCCCCCCCCCCCCCCCCCCCCCCCCCCCCCCCCCCCCCCCCCCCCCCCCCCCCCCCCCCCC
>CAIGRO010171826.1:0-16650 GCA_903798355.1 Fraxinus baroniana
CTTTTGAATTGAGGTAAACAATACAACTTATATATGAATTTTTCTCATTATTATACCACGTAAAAGATTGAAAAGTCCTACCAGTAAAAACGACATAAATTTGGTGGCGTGGCAGTACGTGCGGTGGGCCCATTTATTGGCCTCTCTTATGTCGTTTTCAAATCAAAAAGACGTCAGAATAATTCATCTCAAGCGTGCGGTCAGGATTTAGTTGTCAGTTTATTTGAATGCCTGAGATTCTGCTGTCGTCCGGATCGAATTTTAATTTTTAAATTGGGGAAAATCCGTCCCGAGTCTTATCTCTTTTGGAGCAATTTATCTTGTCGCGATAAATTATGCTTTAGGTCCCCATTGAAGTGCAGGTGCAGCAGGTCACTAAAAAGGCCGCGTTACTTTTATTAGGTTAATTATTTGAATGGTCACTAAACTATTTCAAATGTTACTACTTAATAATAGAATTTAAAAATATAATTACTGAATTATGTATCGTACTATTCATCCATCACTCAAGTGGGAAAATTCGTTAGGTTTAACAAACGACATCGACTTGAGTGATCGATGAATAAACACGATGCATAATTCATTGACATCGAGATACAATTTTAGGTTTAGTTATTAAATAGTAACAATTGATATAGTTCAGTCATCATTGAAATCCAATTTTAAGTTCAATTATCAAGTTGTTTTTAGCTTTTTTCTTCTTTTAAATCGACCTCGTAAAAAAATTAAGGGAACGAGGGTGAAATTAAAAATCAAAGGCCTATAAATTCAAGAAAAATAGAACTTTTCAGAATTTGACGTGCAGAAGATCATTTTTTCCATTTGGAGTCCACCTTCAAATATTCAATCCTTCACAAAAATCTCACTTGTCCAATTTCACTAGGGCTGAACAAAACTCTCAAATCGAACCGGATCGAACTGAACCCGAACCGAACCGAGCGGTTCTTCATAAGTTAAATACTCGAATGAGTATCTGAATCGAGAAGCGATGAGTTTGGGTCAGTTCTAGACCAAGAACTCAATAAGAAAACAAACCAGCCAAGTCTAACCTAGCTCAACCCAATTTCAAAATTCAAATTTTAATTTTAAATTTTTTGGTCCAATTATTAATTTTTTGTTAGTCCAACATTTGGGCCTTATCCTTCCCATTTCCATTTCATTTCATTTGGTAAGCAGTACGCTCACTCCCGTATAAACTCAAATAATTTGATAATTTTAAAACCTACATCTTCATTCTAAAATCGATTTTGACATGGATCGTCGATATTTTAATATTAGTATTTACTTTTTGGTATTTGTATACACTGAATTAATCTTATTGGACAGTTTGTTATTTATATGTTTTTAAATTGGACTACATTAATTTGTAAAAGTTACGAATAAACATGTAATTAGCTGTATTTATGTAGTGTTGCTATAAATGTTAAAAAATCTAATTATGGTACCAAACCGATCTGAGCCGAACCGAACTGAACCCGAACGGTTCCATAATTATATTTGGACCAAACGGTTCAATTTATTAAATACCCGAAAATTTTAGGTCAGTTTGATTCTGAAGAGAACCGAACCGAACTGACCCATGTCTAATCCTAAATTCCAGAATCCAATTTCATTCCAAAATCAACAAATAATTTTAGTAGAAACCTTTGATCCTAAAATTTTAAAATCTCAACCGCTACCAAAAAATCGACCTTTTGTGGAAAAATGAGATATCCACAAGGCAAAATTTGATCTTTTGCAGAAATTTGTGATGCATAAATCTGAAAAGTTATATTTTTCTGTGATTTACAGGAGGATTTTAAGCTCTCTCTCTCTCTCTCTCTCTCTCTCTCTCTCTCTCTCTCTGTGCAGAAATTTGCGATACATAAATCTGAAAAGTTATATTTTTTTGTGATTTATAGGAGGATTTTAAGCTCTCTCTCTCTGTCTCTCTCTCTCTGAAAAGTTATATTTTTCTGTGATTTAAAAGAGGATTTTAAGCGCTCTCTCTCCTTTTATCCTTCTTGTTTCTTATTTTACGGAGGTCAATTTGAAGGAAGAATAAATTGTTAATATTTAATAATTGAACTTAAAATTGTATTCTAATGGTGATTGAACTATACCAATCGTTACTACTTAATAATTGAATTTAAAATTATATCTCAATGGTCATTGAATTATGCACCGTGTTATTCATCTATCACTCAAGTCGATGCCGTTTGTTGAACCTAACGGATTTTCTAAATGAGTGATGGATGGTAACACAATGCATAATTCAGCGAGCATTGGGATAATTGAAGTTCAGTTATTAAGTAATAACACTCAGTATAGGTTAGTGACCATTTAAATAATTAGCCCTATTTTATTTTAGGGAACTTTGATTTTTGCTGGCTAGAAAATTATAATTTAAATATAAAAAATATTGTATACTTATATCGCATTCTTTGTTACTTTTTCATTAAAAAGTTCCTCGTATCATAAACAAGACGCAACTTTTCACCATGAGTAAAACAGTAAGTTTTTCTGCTATTCTATTCATTTGAACAGTAAATTTGAAGGTGTGAGAATAAGAGTTTGTTTGGTATAGCTCAAAATTCAATTAAAATTGAAAATATAATTATTATTGGGTCACACTCGTCTACTAAAAGTCAACAATAGATTGAGATTTAGAGCTTGTTTAGTATAGCTCAAAATCGAATTAAAATTGAGAATATGATCGTTATTGGGTCCCACACGTCTAATAAAAGTCAACAATAATGACTAATTTTTCAATTTTAATCTCTACCGAACGCACCCTGGAACTTGATTCACTTTTATATTTCAATTGTGACTTGTATTTTTAGAGAAATGTTATGGGTACATAATTTTTATCTATAATGGTTCATATAACACGCATATCGAGTGGGCCCCACAAACTTCATGTGAGTGTTATATGAACCATTATGAATAAAAATTAGGGTTGTGCTTCTTGTACATCAAGGGTGCCATCAAGGCACCTTGATGACACCCTTGATGTACCATTAGAATTATCCTAAAAATTATGTATCAATAGACTCATCTGTATTTTTAATTCAACTAATCATAGTCAAGTGTACCTGACACGTATTTGAAATTTTTATATAGGTGTAAATGATAAATGACTGATATCGTTTAATATATATATATATATATATACATATATAGGTGAGTTGATCTGTCTTTTGCTTTATCATGATCTTAACATTAATTAATGCATATTTCAGCGGAGCCTTATTTGCTATTTCCCAGAAAATATTGGGCAATATAACCGAAAATAATAATTTAATTCTTCATTTATAGAGATCGTCACTAATTTAGGTGACAGTGAACATCGTGATTTATTATTCAAAACATTAAAATACTTCACAGCTCTATTGAATAAGAAATCGAGGGTCTCACCGCCACGATCCTCTCTAATAAATGAGTCACGTTACTCAACTGAAAATGCCTCATCAAGGATCATGACTGACGATAGCAATTGTCGAATAACCCACCACCATAAATGGAGTGAAAATTGAGTACGAAACTTTCAAACCGACCATAATCCCCTCCACAAGCATGTGGAGCAGGCATTTGTCTGAAATTCCTATAAAAAAAATAAACATTCGTGTTTTCATATTACACTAACGAATCATTGCTTTATCAGACGGGGCAAAATTTTAAAACCAAAAACAAAACGAAGAGGTGCACAAAATCTTAGTGTCACGACCCTAAAACAAGTGTAGTAAATAATCATAACCACCACTGTGAACCCTACAACATGATCCCAATTCGAACAATAATACACTGTACATATGCTCAGTCGCGTAACCCCCTGATAACTAAGAATGGGATATCCTTGGATTTCGGCTCCAAGTTCAAGGTTCCAAGTTCAAGGTTAAAAATTACTGACCCCATACTCCAACATTGCAACTTCTTGATCTACTCTCCAATAGTTTGCATCGTTGAATTCTTTCATCCCTTCTCCATCATCTTCTGAATCCTCCTTTTCTGGAGTCTTTGGAGAGAGGTTACTCTTCAGTGGCCCAGCTTCCCCAACAACCCCCTCCTTGAGAGCTTGCTCCATTGCCTTCTCCGTCCCCTCTAGTTCTACACCCACAAATTCAACGTCCTCTTCAAACAGGGAAGGTGCAGCAATGCTTTTTTGACCTGAATCAGATTTAGTTGAACCATCACTGGAATCTGTAGAACTGGAGGTGCCATTTGGTAGAGAGCCTCCAATTGAAGTGGTGGAACTAATTTGTAAAGTGCTCGTCTCCACTGAATTAGAAGGATTGTCACTGGTGTCATTATGGTCAACAAATGGGTTCACACTCGATCCACCAACCTGAAAGTCTGATGTCTCTCCCCATGCAACCCATTCAGGAATGGGCCTGTCTCCAAAAAAATCATCGTTGTCTGACGTCTCAAAACGGAAGAAACCAAGGTCTCCAGATGCACTGGCCTTCTCATTCTGGGGAAACGAGTCGCCCCCATTTACAGGGTTGTTTCCATAGAAGTTATCAAAGGGGTTTGTCTTAGAGCCAGACAAGCCATTGGCAAAAGTGTTGCTCTCAGTCAATTCCTCATCCTCTCCAACCACTACCTCATCGTCACTACTGCTGTTACCACCATTTGATGTTCCGTTCAAATTGATATCATCCATCAAATCACGAAGTGAAGTGCTCCCAGGTGCATCGCCAATTTTGTCATCTTGGAAAGTAAACCAGTTGGAGTTCGTAAACAGACTTCTGCAAGAAAGAATCAAACAGTTTCAAACAACGACAAATAGGCTCGCTTGATAGCCAGATTCTAACTTCTTGCGCATCACAGAAGCCAACACAATAATATTGCACAATAAATGCAAATATTAAATTTACTATTGTACGCGTATTCATTCTTGCAAAAACTCCCACTTCCTTTCTTTCAAAGTCTTTCGTATTTTCTTTTCCCATTCTATACAATTCTTATGACAATCTACTTTTGGTACTTGTTACAGTTATAGCAGCAAGGACAAACAGTCCTGTGAACCAAAGTATATAAACCCACAGTAGCAGTTGCAAATCTTTTTCAGCATATAATCAAAATAGTTAAGAGTGTCTTATCCTATTTGTGCAACTTTAAATTTCTCTAGAAAATTGCAATGAAACTCACCTTCCCTGGTCATCACCCAACCTTAGGGATGAAATCACTACTTCTGCAGATTCATCATCAAAGTAAACATCCTGCATTATCATCAATCAATGACCAAATTAAGCACTATGGAATTCACAAAGAAAGGAAAGGGGTTGCAAACACTTGCTCCCCCCGTGTCCCCTTTCCACACAATATTATTACAAGTAGCAACAGTGCCTGTATCTCTGGCATTCCATGCGGATTAATAACTATAAACAATATAGTATATTATGTATATTATTGAGATATACGTGTGAGAAGTAATAACACATGATACAGTGACAAAAACATACAAAAGAAATTTTATATAAGATGACAAAAATAAAAACTGAGACCAACAAAACTGTAAAATCTGTTAACATACATAATCAATACTTCAAAAGTAAAAATGCATCCTGGAACCATCCAAGACACCCACTACCACCCAATATTGGCTGGTACGAGCAAGAATGACTGCGATTTGACTTGATACAGTATCTGGAATTCATATACCAGTAGTATTCCTCCTGTATCAGCCAGTGTGAAACCAGATTTATGACACTCTTTCTACATTATATATCCATTCTTTAGTTTCATATCTGCGAATAGATAACAAATAAATTAAAGATTAAGCATAAATTACCTCATCAACTCTCTCAAGAGATCCATTACCCTGCAAAAGAGCAATTGAAATCATAGATAATTTTGAAAGAATTTACCAATTTATTTCTTGAGATGATTACTGATGGTTTTTCATCTGGTACTGCTGTTTGAGCCTACCTCTGTATCATCATTATCGTAAGCATTGTATCTGAATGTTTGGCTTAAATTATTTGCCAGAGCTGCAACATCATAATCCCTATCATGGACATCATCCTCGTCACTCTCCCTAGTCCTGTCTTGCAATGCAGTTGGCCGACTGTACACATGAATACGAGAAATTTTAAGGAATTAAAGCTGGCAGAACCATCTAATTTGGCTCTACCTCTTAGTAAAGCAGAGAGATGAAACAGTACTCCCACTTGGCAAAGTACATTTTTTTAAGGAATTAAAGCTGGAAGAACCATCTAATTTCAAAAGACCTCATAGGAAAACAGAGATGAAAAATTAAACAGAACCACACAAATTATATTTCAGAAGAAGGCATAAGATGGATTTAAACATGCTCAAAATTTTAGGAGAACATCTGGGAACTCGCTCGTTTAGTTGATTAATGTGACAATGTTTGATGGTAAATGGGTAATAACAAATTGTACCAGTTTTAAGGAATTAAAGCTGGCAGAACCATCTAATTTCAAAAGACCTCGTAGGAAAACAGAGATATGAAAAATTAAAACAGAACCACACAAATTATATTTCAGAAAAAGGCATAAGATGAATTTAAACATGTTCAAAATTTTAGGAGAACATCTGGGAACTCGCTCGTTTAGTTGATTAATGTGACAATGTTTGATGGTAAATGGGTAATAACAAATTGTACTAGTCATTGCAAAAGATGAAGAAGAGGCATACCCACAAGCCCATCGGTATACATTTTCAACCATGTTACGCTCCTGTAAGATGTTGGTCTGCCACTCATTCCATTCATTATTTTCCTAATGCAAATGAAACAACATTGCATGAGCAGAGGGAAAAAATTGAAGACATATAACTTATTGTGAAACCGTCAATATGTGAATAGACATTAGCCTATGTTTTAGAGAGCAAAGGTAACATTATAAAGATTCAAGTTTCACGAAAAAATTCAGAAGAACCATATTCAACAGGTGCTTTAATGGAAGCTGTGGTCTGCAGCTTGGCTAGGAGACTTGAAACAGATCATGCCCAATTCGGAGGCTGATCACACGTTGATATGCATATCAAGCATAGGGCAGAATAATGGCAACAAGCAGACAGAAAAGACAACAAAACTGAAAATTTATCCAAACAATTACAGACTTTTATTCTCTTTTAAGTTGGAAATGAAGAATTGAAGACTGCTTTTCAAGTATAATATCAAAGAATGTGGCATAAATCTAACCAAAAGTCAGCTTATCACAGACCTGAAGATATTGCTGTATGCGTTTATCATTGTTACACAACTGAACAAGTTTATTTGATATTCGAGTCAGATGTCCAAAGTACCCAGCTCGGGGTGCCTGTCTTCCAGCAACAGGCAAAGTTGGCTGCAAAAAGGAGACGAACTATCAGGTTTTTCCCTTCAAGTCGCAAGAAAGGAAAGAGGAACTGTAAAAGAAAAATGATGAGAAAGATAGGAAGAAGGAAGATTTGAAAAGAAAACAAGCCAGGTCTATTTTCATCACAAACAGAACGCCAGGATCTACCAGGACAACTAGAAAAAATGTCTAATTTGCCAGACAAAAAATGGTTAAAATTTATGAATTGTTTCCTGAATTAAAGTGTTTGTACTCTCAATTTTCCAATCACACACATGCCAGTCCTAACCTTCTACACAAGGATAAATGAAAGGTGACAGCCAATATGCCATGCATAATTGAAAAGACAGCCGGAAGATTTGAGTCATTATTTGACAAAAAAACTACCTCATTGAGTTCAGCAGAAAGAATAGGATTTTTATCCGTCTGAAGAACTTTTCCAACCAAGTTACACTCTTGAAAAAGATGATCAACAACGGCATTATTTTTGCTTTCTAAGCATGAATATATTATACTCTCCACGTGATGATGCAAGGCATTATTGTATGGATACCTACATCAGAAAAAGTAACATATTAAGAAACGAGCAGTTCTAAAAATGGATGCTCCAACTGCAGCTTCCACGGGACTAAAGATCAAAGCTTTCTTTTCTAGTAATCAGCCAACTTAGCGTTATTAAAAGGCCAAAAATTACTTAATGAAGTATCGTCTTACTCGAAAAAGAGATCAAGGACCCTCAGAATTGTCCCTGAACTGACCAATTCTTTCTCTGCCACCTCATTGCCAGTTTTCAGCAACTCCGCAAAGAATTCCACAACCTATAAACAGGAAGACAATTGCATAAAATGTTAAAATGCCAAATATAGAATCATGTGATCCTGTGTCCAACCAAAAATTCAATAGTTCACATCATTTTGAGGGTTGCATGAAAAACAATTAAACCAAAATCAACATTCCAACCTTTAAACGGTGTTTCCCAAGAGGGGGCCGTAATTCACCATAAGTTGTGGGTAGAATCTTCTCATCAGATGACACTCTTAACAGTGTCAGCAAGTCCCCTACACCAAAAAAATGTGTCAATGCTGATACTGGTGACAAATAGAGAACAATAAGGTACTCATGCCAAGCCACCTGTTACAAGCAATCCAGAAAAATGTGAAAAATAAGGGCATTGGATGGTATTTGAATATTATCTTAAAGGGTTCTTTCTATCCCCCTATAAAAATGTCAATTTTTTCATCAAGCCAATAAAGGATGAGACCTACCCCCCACCCCAACTCAAAAACAATGAAAAAGAACACAGTAAGTACTAAGCAGAAGCATAAAGAATATTTTCCTTATAGCGAATATGTCTCTACCTCTTCACTTTTGACGCTTGCCATTGCCTGCCTAGAGCAGTTAATGGATCATCTACCACTCTGCAAGGTTTTTATCACTGAACCTAGCTTTTCCCTTTGAAAATACGAAGTCTGATTTGATAGTTGAGGAAGATTTCAGTGAAAACCGAATTCTTAAATACATTCCAAGGAGTACTTTATAGATATTGTCTAGGTTTAAATGGAGTACTAAAACAAGATCTTGACGCAAAATTTATTTACTTCTAACTATATCTAGGTATGTTTATTGCTATAAAACAATTCATTCTGTAGGTTATACCACCATCAAAAACAGGCTCTAACCGCTTAGTATAGAATCCTGCTTATATTACCTATGATCCCAAATTTATTTGGTACAAGTCTTGGTTTGTTGATGCATATAGTTGAAATTTGTTAAATGCAGCCTATATAAAGTAAGTTGACCAACAGAAATTTCTCTGTAGAAATATTTCTTAAAGATCGCAAAGCTACATGCCTGTTATACTTAGAGTGTGTTTGATGCACATTAAAATGAGAGAATGCATTTTTTTTGAAGTGATATGATGAGGAATATGTGGTTGAAAAAGAAGGAAAAGTTATTGATGTGATGGAAAATATTATTTCATTGAAGAATGTGTGGTTAAAAATGAGTAGAAGAATGAGAATGAAAAAAATAGTGTGGGACAAACAGGGGCTTATTCTCTACAAATTGTCTTTTAAGTTGCACATTTTCTTCTGGATTAGCCTAAGAAAAAATAAGCTAAACATTGGTATAAACCAAAAATCAATATAGAAACAGTTTATAGACCACATGAGTCAAGATTCTGAGAATGAGAAATCTGACAAGTGATGTAACAATACAGAAAATACTATTTTCTTTTGGCTTGTTTTACTGATCATAAAATGAATATGTAAATACACATACAAAGAAGCACAAGAGAAATTACTAACATATGTGGTTATGGACTCACCCAGTTTGGGAAGCATTGCACCAACAGTATCAGTATTAGCCAATTGATACACGTGTTGGCTTTTAAAAGAATACATTACAGGTGAAGAAATTGATCTTCTTGGATCCAACAAAGAAATACACACAGACAACGAGTGGACAAGGGCAGATTTTGAATGTGAGTCATTAAGTGCACGATCAAATATCCTTGCAACAAAACTGCACATAAAGAAAGTTACAGAGTCAACGAATATTCATATCATTTATCCAAATAACAGGTCAAAAACTGATCTACAAGGTCAGGAGAAGTATTCAGGTTTAGTCATACAACCTTGGGCTGGATAGTTTGGTGGCCAGAGGTGATGGAGCATTTCGGGTTATAGCACATAATGTTTCTGCCGCATTGGCATGTACTTCAGGAGGATTCTGGATAACACGAAAGGTATATTAGACATATCATCACAACAAATGTAACTAATACTCCGTGCTGATAAACTTGCAATTATGCAAGCTTCCATTTGCCAAACACCACAATTCCCTTCCAAATGAAAAGATATCAACTATGGCTGAACCAGATACACCATTGGAAGAGGGACAACAACTATATACATGGAAACATTGAGTAATGCAACAATCCTTCAGATAAATTTCAATTTAAGAATTACTTCTTCCTAGGCATTCCGAGAAGGCACACATCAACCTTGACAAATGAATGTTCTAGATCTTCCTATTTTTGAAATAAGTAAGAACAATAATAAATGATAAGGATTAAGCCGTGCAAATCTGCAGATTAAGGTTCTGTAAGCAGTGTGTAATTTGCATTGTGCACTGAAGCCAAAGCTGACAATTAGTTCCATGCCTCCATGGTTTACAAAAAAAAAATGTGGATAAACTTACAGACAAACCCAATATATATTACTTCAGGTCACGGGGCCTTCAAGCATCCAAAGTATGCCGAAACCGTGAAAAAAAAATGGGGAAATTGGATAAATAAAATATTTACATAAAGGTCCCAAAGTTTCGTAGGCAAAATATAAGTGATCAAGGGGTAGTAACTCATATCACGGGAGGAAACTTCACCCGGAGTTCTATTACTATTAATGGGTGGGAAGGTGACGAGGATTATGAGAATGGAGACAAATATATAAATTTATTAGAGAATTCATGGATAATATGCAAAACCTAAGAAAAGCACAGCCATAGTTTCTAGAAAGCATTATATTACACAATAGGCTCAAAGGACAAATATAACCACTTTGATATAACTGGCAACAAAAACTAGAAAAGTAGCTATTGACAAATACTAAAATAGACTGGCAGTCTAGGTTAGGTTCAATTCCTACTCCAAGAAGCCATGATGCCATTTTTTGAGACTTACTGCTGCATCCAATTTATCCACAATCATTTCCAGTAAGTTGCTATCAGCCAACCATTGTATCATATCCATCGAATTGGAGCATAGATGGTCGTCGGCACCTACAAGTCGCACCAACACCTAATAATAAAGAGTTAATGAGAAGATAATAACCCACCGAAAGCAGTAAAATATTATTCAATTCCAATACAAGATTCAACCAAAGAAATTTATACAAGACATCAACCTCCATGATGGATGTAATGCCAATCAGATCAACCAGCTGCTTGAAAACATCTTGATGGGCCTGGACAGAACCAACATCAGCAGAATGTAAGATGTCTAGTTAAGAAAATATTGTTATTTGAAACAAAAGAACAAAAAAGCTCAAATAGTAAAGTTTCCAACTCATTTCTCCTTGTGCATGGAGAATATGCTTACATTCTGGACATCAAAGGGAGGGTATAAATTAGTTCCCAATACCACTAATCTTAACTGACAGACAATTATATTGATAATAAGACTTAGAGCCTGTTTGAGCCCCATTTTCTTGCCAAAAAAATATTTTGGAATAGTGATTTAATGGAGAATGTGTGGTTAAAAAATAAGAATAAGTTTTAGGTTTGCATGCAATATTATTTTATTGAAAAATATGTGAATGAAAATCAAAGAGAAAAATGTGTTTTGACAATAATGAAGATCAAAGAAGGGCTTAGTATGTTGTTGTAGCTCAAGACTTCCCATCTTTACGTTTGTCAAAAGATTCAGATTCAAAACACACAAAATTTAAACATTTGGGGCCTTTTTCAGTTAAATCAAGCTAAAATTTTCAAAACGCATTTTGGGTGTTTTCAAAATTCTACCACCACTAACCACCACCGCCAACAAGGACTGAACCACCGCCAACAAAACCCACGACCGCCGTAGCCCCCGCCACAACACCACTACATCACCACCAAAAAAAATCGCAGCAGAACCATCACTGCAAACAAAAAAACGAAGGATTGCGATGTCGCACACGGCTGAGCGACCACCGCCAACCACGCGCTCCAAGCGTGGCACAGCACAGTTGATCCGGTCACCTCCATCATCAACACCAAAAATACCAATGTAAGGGCAACGCCGCGGTGCTTTGTCCGTAGAGAGTCACCGAAGTGAGGGGGAACAGAGACGAGAGAGAGAGAGTGGTGATGGAGGGTGTGACGGGTCTTCACAAAGGATGGTGATGATTGTTGTCGACGTCGACAAAGACGAGAGGGAGGGGAGGGGGAGGGTTTTTTAAAATTTTGAAAATAATTTTTCAAAATGATAAAAAGAATACATTTTCTACAATCTCAAAGTGGACACTCAAAGCGCAAAACTCAAAATGAATTCAAAATACAAAACTGAAACACAAAGAGAACGATCCCTTAGTAGCTTAATCAAAATAAAAGTACAGGGCTGCTAAACGAATATGGTAATTAAATCCCAAGGACTACAACGATAGGAGTCATCAAACCCTCCACAGCCAAAATATAATTACAGCAATAGCAATAAAATTTGCTTCCTAAACAGCACTTCCCAATGCTTGATGACTTCACTTACCCATTCCCTATACCTATAGAAAACCTAAAATTTCGATATATAGACCTGAGTTTCTACTTGTGCTTTACTAGCCATTGGGTATAAGCCATTTCCTCATTTCTATTCTACAATAAAATGACTGGTTATGACTCCTGCTTATTATGCACTGAAAATGACAAAAAATAACACAAAATGTTCACATTTTACACCCCGCAATAGGTGTAAGGATGCTTTATTTATCACCCGATAGAGATGAACGTTGTATGGCAGCGGCAAGAATGTGAAATTATCAGGTGCATGCTTAAGAGTATATGAGATGGGCAAAAATACATGGAGTAATGCGAGCAGGAGATTTTTCCTGTCATCTTTAAATCTGGAAATTTTCAAACTCGAGTGAGAACTCGTAAGTTTATTGAGATCTCGTGCTAAAAGTAAAAATATTAATCATTCGGTTTATTGTTGTAATAATGATTGCAGGAAAAGGACACTTGTCAAATGCCAAAATGACCTCGCATTTTCACCATTTAAAGAAATTCATTTCACCCGCCTTTCTGGCTTGCCATTGGAAACTTTTCCAGCCAGTCTATTTGAAAAATAAACTTTAGCAGATCATGAACATTGACTGAGATAAGTTACATGCATTGATAAGACAAATTGCAGATTGATACATTATTTAAAACGATATGAAACAAGATTTCAGAATTTCGATACAAGACTTAAGGCAGACCTTTGTTCTTCAACAGCCCACCCCACAAAATATATACATAACCATATATACACACACACACAAACACGCATCAATGGAGATTAAATTTAAATTACCTTCACATAATTCATAAGTGGAATAGTTTTTCGCAACATTAGGCATATTACAACCTGCGATGAAAAGAGAAACTAGATCAAACAAATTACTCTTGTCATGACACCATAACAAACACTGAACAAGAAACATTTTACAAAAAGCTTATACAACAAAGAGTACCTTACTAAAATATCCTGCCAAGAGGGCACTATGGGGACGATTAGGTTCGAGAAAAGAGAACAGTAAATCCATAAGCTGCAGAAAATAGAGCATACAATTAAAATATCAAGTGCTAGAACAGCAATTTGGTCTACAACCATGTTTTTCCAATTGTTTGACACGATGATCTCACCTCCTCTTCCTCCACCAAAGTCTTAAAGATGACATCAATCTCACAAGTAAAAACTTCACAAGCAATGAAAGGATACCTACATTAAGAAACAGATATTAGAATAAAAAATGGACTATTCTCAAACGCAAGATACTGTCCCTTCTAAATTACAATTCAAGAAGCAGGAACACAGATTTTATAGGAAACATAATTATAAAGTATTGCATAAAAGTTACAAATGATCACTGAAATGCTTATACTTTTGCTTCGGAGCCATCTAAAACTCACTTGAACATTCGTTTACTGTCCGCATCCTCTAGGCACTCCTCAACGATGTAGCGCAGCAACTGTTCAACCTGAGCTCTATCTCTCAAACTAAACAACAATAAAACTTCACATTATCTTCGAGGAACTTCAAAACAAAAGGTCAAATCAGCAGGTCGTGGTAAGGGCGTGATTGCCTAGAACCATGACTTGTTAAAAAGTTGCCCAAAACGTGGATGACAAAGACTTGTTAAAAGAAATATGCAGTTTAAAAGTAAAGGTAGCATACAAATTTATGAGGCGGCTATTTAATGATTTGCATTCTTGGATTATCTCTTCTTCATCCAGAAGCTCTTCCAATGTAAAATTTTCCTTGTCCAACACTAACTCAACCTAAAGGTTACGATGAAAATAAAATAAAAATAACATTATGAACAGGAAAAGGACAAACGAAGCAAACATAACCAGGATTCATGATGAAAAAGCCCACAGGAAGAGAGATAATTATCAACAAAATGGAAACATAAATAAACAAACATGTAGTCCAACATGTAGGGGCACAAATGAATTGATCAAAGTTCGAGTCAACCCAATCGCTGAGTTTTAGTACATCATAAGATTGTCTTGTTTATCTATAAGCCACTCTCAAATAAGTTATTTTTGCAAAGTTAAAAATTAGTTCAGTTTTATTAACTTCGTTATTTTCAAGTATTTTGCATGCATCTATCAGTCCATTATGAGCTTAACTCACTTAACTAATTAGACGAGCTTGAACAGGCCTTGAATGAGCCAAGCTCAAGTAGAGTGCAACTGGCTCAAGTCATTTTACAATCCTAGGCACATGTATCAACAAATTTAATTGAGCAAACTAAAAGTGCTATGGATGTCTCTAAATTCAGACCCAGAGGTACATGGGGAACAAAACGAAGAAACAGAAAACCAGATTTAACCTAAAATGCAGAATTCAGATATTATTTTATTGTTAGCAAATAAAAGATGGTTGGAAAATCACTTCCCATAAGGAAAAAATTTTATTTTTAAGTCAATAGAGAAGGTGGAGAGACAGGCAGCGGAGTAAGTAGAAAAGAATATTTGTGTCTCTAGATATTCAAAAGAACAAATGAAATAAAGATCCAATTCTTTTGGCCACTTTATTTTATTTCACTTTCTGAGCTAACAAATAGTTGGAATCTTTAATCCTTTATTTCACAGAATCAAACTGAACGGAGTAAATAGCAGTAATGGAATTTAACAAAATGACTGCAAAAATTAGTTCAAAGTGTAATTAAAACATAACTTCATAATTATATTCAGAGGACAAGTAAAGTTAGCACATTCATAGATTACAAATATTAACAATCAAAACAAAATTGTCAATCTCACCAATTAAAACAACTAAACATTAGCTCAATTCATGACCACAGAGAGAGAAAAAAAAATCAAGCCAAGAAAAACTTCATTATACCAGCAATCGAGCAGCAAAGCAAGATTAATATTCCTGAAAAGAATAAAACGCATTTTTTTTTACTTACGGGAGAAGAAGAAGAGAGAGCTGTGAGTTTCCAAAACATGTCGAGTGTCCGTGTGTATAGATATATATATATATATATATATTAGCAGACAGAGAAAGACACGCGAGCTACACAAAGAGGAAGTTCTGTATTTAGATCTGCAAACCCTAAAATTGAATCAAGGCAAGGACCAAATTGAAAGAACTCCAGAATTAAGACGGGTTTTTGGGCAAAAGTAGGTAGGTGATGGAGAGCAAAAAACCCTAATTCCTGAAGATCAAAAACAGTGTGATGCGGTAGAGATCAAGACGACTTTTGATTTATGGTATAAATTAAATTTGAGTGGAAAATGTAAACGAAGGCCTTTGGACGAATTTGAAAGGGGAGGGGTGCGTGTGGAAAAGCACAGAACCAAAATGAGCTTCGGATTTGACGAAACCAATGCTATGATATTCTGTACGTATATGTGGTGTGTGACATTTTAAAAAGGGTTAATTTTACAAATGGTCACTGAAGTTATCTGAAAATTTTAAAACGGTCACTGAAGTTTCAAAATTTCAGAAACGGTTACTGAAATTTGAAATTTCTTTCACAAACGGTCACTAAATTTTCAGATTTTTTGGGCAAGTTTGAGGCAATTTTTCGACAACCACCAAAATCGTCGATTTTGAATACCGTTAGAAAGCCCACGATATCCTCTTCAATTACCATAAAAAATCTCTCCAAAACTCCAAGTGATGTGGCTGGAATAAACTCACGAAGTCGGCAACTGAAAATCTGAACCCAGATTTTCAGATTTTTTTGGACGAGTTTGCTGCATTTTNATCGTCGATTTTGAATACCGTTAGAAAGCCCACGATATCCTCTTCAATTACCATAAAAATTCTCTCCAAAACTCCAAGTGATGTGGCTGGAATAAACTCACGAAGTCGGCAACTGAAAATCTGAACCCAGATTTTCAGATTTTTTTGGACGAGTTTGCTGCATTTTTTTGGCAACTTCCGACCACCAAAACCGTCAATTTCAAATACCATTGAAAAATCCACAATCTTCTCTTCAATTATTATCAAAAATATCCCCATAATTCTAAGGGATTCGGCCGGAATAAACATATGAAGTCAGCTACCAAAAAAGTCCGAAAATCTGTCAAGTTTGGGTAACGATTTCGTGGGTTTATTCCGGTCTAATCACTTGGAGTTTTGGGGAGATATTTGGTGATAATTGAATAGGACATT
>CAIGRO010171829.1:0-10597 GCA_903798355.1 Fraxinus baroniana
TCCCCCCGCAACAGGGATATGGAAACCAAGAAAAATGGACTTTGACCAAATTGAAAGTGATAAAATGATAATTTTACATATTTTCAAATATTGACAAAAAAAAAAAAAACTACCACCCTCATCCTCCACTTTCATGAAAAATAGAAAGTCGATCTTCCCCACTCCCAGCACACCATGGTTGGCATCGTTGCTCAAAGGTCGATCACCATCGCCACCAACTATTACCTCCTCGAAAACCAACATCACCACAACCATCCCCCCGCAACAGGGATATGGAAATCAAATACCAATTCAGGGTTTAATCGTTTAGTTTTAGCACATTTTAACAAGCAAATAGAAAGCCCATTCGAGGAAGTATTATCAGCAAATTTGTGGGTAAATTTGGAAATTTCACGAGTGTAGGTAAACTGGCCATAGAGGCCAGCAAGATGAGACCAAAAGTCGAAAATTGAAATTAGAAGAAATCGAAAGAAATTGTTGCTCAAATTCTGAATTCTATGTGCGAACTCAAGTCGAGTTCAGAATCAGCATTTTCACATTAATTAATTTGGAAATGCCATTGCAGTGATAATTTTTCTTTTTCTTTGGGGAATTTTTCTTTTGTTTCTTTTCATGGGAGAGTGGAAATGCATTTACAGTGATTAATTTGGGAATGTTGAAGATTTGAAAGGTAATTTTGAAGATGGGTTGAGGGCTGAAAGTACGAGTAAAGGAAAAGAAATGATTGGCGAAGGTGGTGGTGTAGAAATGGATAAGAAGATAAAGATGTGGTGGGATGGAATGGTGGTGAGGTAGATTTCCATTTTTTTAGTTTTACTATTTTAATTGTCAATATTTGTAAATATACAAAGTTGTCAATTTACCCATTTCAATTTGGTGAAAATTGGTTGAAATTCATTTGGTCAAATTAACGTTCAAATGGATTGTTTCCATCTAATTGAACTCCAGGTGCTTATTTATGAAATGTTAGTGACTTCCGCTGGTACAAATTGAAAGTTATGGTAAAATTTACAAAAGTTAAAAATCATAGGGACCGTTAGTGCAATTTTCCCTAAATTTAACATGGGATTAAAATTTGAGAAAATTGTTATCTTGATCCCCTATCTATAAAACTTGGTAAAACTTGGTCCATAACTTAATTTTTAGTTATTGTGCTAGAATTAAATTATGCTCATGTTTGATTTTGCCAAAAATCAAATTTTTAGTAAATTTTGATAAAAGTAGATGAAATTTATAATTGAAGTTGATAAATTGTAGGTCTTATAAAATAAATGATTAAAAATAATTGTTGATTCTGATTTAAAATGTATGAACTTTTTTAACAAAACCAAACATGGACTATAAATATGTCATTTTGGTCACTGAACTTATGTCTGTGTATTCGATTGTTCACTGAAATTTAAGATATCGAATTTTGGTCACTAAACTTTAAAAAACATTGGACGTTACTCATTGGCTAACTTCTGTTTCAAATATCTAACGGAATTTGAGGCGTGGCTAACGAAATGCACACGTGGCGCCTCGTCATACTGTTAAACTTTGAGGTGATCGAATTTTGGCTATTAAAATTTTGAAATTTTAATTACTCGCTAAATTTTGAAAAATGTCGTCTAATACTCACTGAACTCGGACGTGCTCGAATTTTGGCTACTGAACTTTAAGATAGTTAAATTTTGGCCACTAAACTTTAAGATGAACAAGTTTTTGCTACAAAACTTTAAAAAAAGTCTTCTATGGCTCATAATATATTTGGATTTAATTGAAATTTGTTGTTAAAATTTGAATTTAATTTTGTTTAACAATAAACTCATGTGTGTTTCATTGTAAAATTCAAATATTAAAATAGCTTAAAGTTTTACAAAATAAATTAATATTAAATTTAACTACTTGTAATTGAGTAATCATTCCTAGTGGTACAGAAAATACTTACATAGCTGTGCAAAAGAAGTAAGAGTCCGTTTGATACGCCATATACTAATTTTTGTAGTGTTTGATAGACAAAATTTTCCCCGAATTTTTTTTTTCCACATTCTCATTTTCTACATTTTTGAGGAAAATATATTCTTGATGTTGGAAAAAAATTTCCAGTTTTTTTTTTTTTTTGGCAATTGGAAAAAAGTTTAGATACAATGGTAAAATTTTTTATCACTTTTATTGACAATTTTTATGCAAAACAAAACCAAACAAATGGTATTCGTTATGATAATTTTTTTTTTGACAATTGGAACAAATTCTAGACCCAATGGTAGAAAAAATTATCACTTTAATGCACAATTTTCATAAAAAATAAAGTCAAATGGACATCAAACTTTCCACATTTTTCATGAAAAATTATACCGATCAAACTCAATTAATTACAATTCCAACAAAACAATTTCTAAACAAATCAATTTTCTCTAAAACATTTTCTTTCTACTCATTTCGGACCCTAACTACTAATTGCAATGAAACACACAATATATTTATTGTTAAAATTAAATTAAATCCGATTTTTAACAATGAGTTTTAACCCCTATTTGATTGCCATTATTTTTGAGAAAAGAAATTTTAAATAGTGATTTTTTTGAGAATGTATGGTTAAAATGTATGGTTAAAAAGTTGAAAAAAAAATATTTAGTTTACGTGTAAAATACTTTCTTGTAAAAATCTTTGATTAAAAATGATTATGAGAATTAAATAGTTTTGTTTTAAAGGGAGATAAACAAATCTTTAATTAAATCCAAATTTAAGTGAGCAATAGAAGATTATCTCAAAGTTCAGTGACCAAAATTTCACCACATCAAAGTTAGCAATAGAAGACATTTTTCAAACTTTAGTGGCCAAAATTCGACCATCTTAAAATTTAATTGTGTGACAGGCACCACATGTGCATTCCGTCAGCTATCTCACCAATTTCATTAGAGATTTGAGATGAAAGTTATGCTAGTGAATAACATAAAATGTTTTCCAAAATTTAGTGGTCAAAACTCGACATTTTAAATTTTAGTGAACAATCGAAGATATAGATAAATTCAATGACCATTGGAACAATTAACTCGTCTTTGCCAATAAAAATGTAAACTTTTCAAGTTGTCTACTTTCTTTCTTGGGGGCAAAAGTTACAATTTCATCAAACCTTATTATACTTGTATAGTTGTGTCATTCATTATGAGAAGTTAATTTCAACGGCATCACTCTATATTTATGAAGATCATTTTATGCATAATAGTGGGCACTTTAAAATTTAGGTAGTAAATTTTTTATGCACTCCAATATCGCTCTGTTTTGACTATTTATTTTGTTTTTTCAATGAACACTTATTGATTTCTACTCATCTCTTATTTAACATAATTTTTTAAATATGTTAATGATCAATCAATTTAAACGTGATTTGAATAATTTATATTGTAAAGTATTGAAAATTGTAACTTATTAAATACAATCATTGTTTATTAAAAAGATACCTACTCTTTATTCTAAAAATTTAAAACAGGGAGTATGTTGAAATTTCTTTTTAAACATTAACTTTTTAAAATAGAGAGTATTTTCCGTTTATAGAGTTTTTGGAAGATGCTCTAAAGTAACAATTTTTTTAGTTCCAAGATATTTTGTCTTGCCACTCCCTTGAAATCTTTGAACAATAATTAGCCCCCGTTTGACACCCATTAATTTCTCTTTCTCATTCTCATTTTTCATTTTAACCACACATTCTCCTAATAAAATAATATTACACACAAATCAAAAACTTTTCATCACTTTTCCACCACACATTTCTTACATCAATCACTATTCCAAAAATTATTTCTACTAAAAATGGGTTTCAAACAGAGGCTTAGTTTTAGTTGCATAGATTCTATCAATTCTCTTAAAAACCAATGTTATTTATAGCATATTGCCTTGAGTAAAACCACATTATTTAGTAAGGGTCTATTTGATTGCAAATGTGGAAAATGGGTGGGAAGAAAATATTTTATTGAGAATTGAATTGCCTAGAATTTGTTTTATTGAGAATTATAATTAATTGTATTTGATTGGTATAATTTTCCACCTGAAAAATGTTCAAAGTTTGATGTCTGTTTGTCTTTGTTTTTATGAAAATTGTCCATTAAAGTGATAATTTTTTCTAATATTGCGTCTAGAATTTGTTCCAATTACCAAAAAGTAAAAAAAAAAAATTACCATATTGATATCATTCATTTGACTTTGTTTTGCATAGAAATTGTCAACAAAAGTGAAAATTCTTTTAGCAATAGTTGATAGAATTTGTTGCTATTGCTAAAAAAAAAAATAAAAAAAAGTGGAAAATGTTTTCCCACCTATTNAAAAGTAAAAAAAAAAAATTACCATATTGATATCATTCATTTGACTTTGTTTTGCATAGAAATTGTCAACAAAAGTGAAAATTCTTTTTACAATGGTTGATTGAATTTGTTGCCAATGCTAGAAAAAAGAAAGAAAGAAGGAAAACAAAATCAAGCAAATGTGCATCAAATGGTTGTACCTAGAAAAATGTAGGAAAAACAATAGTCAGACAAATTTGTGCTATCAAACACTCTTAATTGGCTAAAGTTAAAAAACATTTTCTTTTTCCACCCATTTTCTAGGCTATCAAACAAGGCCTAAGTAAAAATGTCTCAACTTTGTTGAATAGCGTGATAGTAACTACAATACGATATAAAGGAGTTAATTGTTTCAACAGTTACTAAACTTTGCGAAGTGTCACGTTTCAAAACTAAACTTAAAGTTGCACTCCATCAGTAACCGAACTTACCAAAATTACACTCCATCACTCACCGTGTTCAATCCGTCAATACCGTTTGCCTACGTAGAGGACGGTATTCACACTTGGCCGTTAATCTCCTTCTACGTTGCTGCCAATTGCCATGTCATTAAGCCTGGTTAGCCAAACACAATTAACTCCCCATTGGTGTGCTCTTGAACCGCGTGTGGAACCCTGGTTGAGAGAAAATACTCGAATTTTGAAGCTTGGACAGTGGATTTCAGCAGAGCGTGAACCCAGACTCGAAGCTAACCCTCCATAATCGTCGAAGGCCCCACCCCAACCACAAATATTGGTGTTTCCAACACTCACACATGGAGGGTCCACAAGGAGGTAATTCTCATTCAATATTTTTGTTTGTTTCTTCCTTTAGTGTCGTTGATCACTTTAATTAGTTTATGATTTTTGTTGTTCTCTGTTATGTTAGTGCTCTTTTTCACGTGTGAGTGTTTTAATACTCATTTGGCATTATTACCAATTCCTCCAATTTATGTTCAATAAGATGTTATAGCTTCATTACCCATATTCTTTCTTCTACTGTTTGTTTGTTTTGGTTGATCTTTCAGTTTGTTGTTTCTGTGATAGATACAGAGGATGACACTAACTTTGGGGATTCAGATAATGACTTATCGTTTGGTGAAGATGATAGACTGTTCGACAGTAATGTGACGCAGGGATTTGAGATAGGTTTTGATGGAGGGGCAACTGAACAAGAAAGAGAGCTTGTAGTAGTTGAAGACGAAAATGACAATTCCAACGATTTGGAGTGTCCATCATTCGAAGAACCGTTGTCCGACATGTCATTTGACGATGAAGTTGGGTATCGCTTCACAGAGTTCATGGCTAAAAAGGATATGCAGGATCCCCAACTTCATATTGGTCAGTTGTTCAGTTCTATACAAGAATTTCGGAAGCCAATTAGAACTTATGGTGTCGTAAACGGATATAATGTGAAGTGTAAAGTGAATGACGGAGTAAGAGTTTATGCCATCTGTAAAATCAGACTACCAATGGAGAATATGGGCGTCTAAGATGAATAGTTTGGATACCGTTCAAGTGAAATCATATACGCCACAACACATATGTAGCAGGGATCAATACAATCGTCATTGCAACTATATTTTCATAGTCCATCGCTACATTGAGCAATTCAAAGTAGATCCATAGTGGAAAACAAAGAGTATGCAAGCTACAATAAATGAGGATTTGAAGATAAATATTACTAGAAATGTAGCTTGGAAAACGAGAAGATATGCGAAACAATTGATCAACGAGACTATCGAAGAACAATTTGGGTCACTAAGGTCGTATGCGGTAGAGGTACTGAGGACCAATCGAGGATCCACAGTGATGATAGCACTTAGTGAACAGGTTTTTCAAGCTATACATATATATATTTTTCAATGCTTGCAAATTAGGATTTCAGCGTGGGTGTTGGAAATTCGTTGGAGTAGACAGGTGCCATCTTCGTGGTGTTTGGGGGTGGTGTACTGCTCACTGAAATCGGCTTGGATGCAAATGACTGCATTTATCCAGTTGCTTACGCCGTTGTCCAAAAAGAGAACATAATTGTATGGAGATGGTTTTTGAAATACTTGGCCGACGATATTTTGATGGAAAATAGTCGTGACTGGACTGTGATGACCGATAGGCAAAATGGATTAAGTAATGTGATTGACTGGTTATTTCCGGAGGAAGAACATAGGTTCTATGTCGGACACATGTATACAAACTTTTTCGACAAAGGATTTAAGTGCAAGAATTTGAAGGACCCACTTTGGCGGGTGACTAAGTCAACTACTGTGGTCAACTTCAAACAGTGGATGGAACAAATTCGACAGCTTAGTAAACCCGCTTATGAATGGTTGATGGAGAGGCATCCTTCGAAGTAGAGTAGATCTCATTTTAGGACACATTCGAAAAGTGATATGTTGTTGAACAACTTGTGTGAAGTTTTCAATAAGATGTTGATTGATGACAGGGAGAAGTTGATTGTAGCTATGCTGAAAGATATGCAGTTGGGATTTATGACTAGAATTGAGAAGCGTCGGAGTAAGATGAGGGTGTGCGGAGGGCAATTATGTCCAATAATTTTAAAAAAAAAAGCTGGTCAAGATAACTGAGATGTCAAACGAATGCACATTGCATTTTTCAGGAGGACCTAGATGGCAACTGGATTGTAGGTCAGATTCATATGTCGTTGACTTGGAAGAACGAAGTTGCGCGTGTAGGAGGTGAGACTTGACAAGAATACCATATACCCATGCATTGGCCATCATACGGGAATGTAGAAATGATCCTGAGGAGTACATTGACAACTGCTATATGGTGGATACATATTTGCAATGCTACGATAACATTATGAATCTAATCAATGGAATACGAATGTGGCCCCAGTTGGACACTCTTCCAATTATGCCACCATCATGGATTACTGCACAAAGGGGGAGAAGGCAAAAGAAAAGGAGAAGGCAAGCAGAGGAAAATGCTATAGCCACTTCCCATGGGAAATCGCATGTCAAGAGAAAAGGAAGAGTACCAATGACATGTTCGATATGTAGCTTAATGGGTCACAACAAAAGATATCATTCTAGACTTGACGCACCTAATGACGTAAGTAGTTAATTGGATTTTTATTGTAAATTTGACTTCAAATAACAACTTAAATTTCTTCCATCTTTAGAACTGGTTCGAGGGACACTTGGAGCCAATCGAAACGGGCAAGCACACTTCGGATGACGTAAGAAGAAATGTAAGTAGTTATAATAGCTAATGTTTAAGATTTCATGTTGAAGAAATTGTTGATTTGACTATGTTTGATGATTTTCATTGATAGCTAATGTGCTGGTTTCATCCACTGGTTATGTGTCTTGAATTAACATTTTAATGCTAGAAGAACATGTCTGCAGAGCCAGCACACTCTGAATGCTAGACAACCAGAGGCATTCAGTTTACTCAAATGAAGGTGTTCACTTTCTATGTAATAGAACATATTCATTATTAGGCAACTCTTACTTAAAGTAGGAAAATAATAACTAATGAAATGCATTCATTGCATATTCAGGCGAATTACCAAATATTACATAACTACATATCACAATAATTTCTCCAGTATATTCCTTACTAATTCAACTTACTTAAATAATCTACATAGGAGAACATTAATTTTCATAACTACATAGTTGGATTGTCTTTGCTACTCTCTTCCATTTTGTTTCTCATTCGCGACATCTCCTTTTCCCTTACGGAACGTAATGTTGATGGAAATCTCAACGTTCGATTGTTCGGTAATTCGAGTACAAGTTTTAAACAAACCGATAGATCTTCACATTGACTCTCCAGCTTATCAATGGATGAACAATTGCACTTTGATTCCCATTCATTTTTTACACCACTTGACTATCCCTTATCTTGTAATGGTACACGTTTGTTGGGTGCAATGTTACTCCACTCGAAAACCCGCAATTTCTAGTGCAACACAAGAACAACCGACCAATGTTTGCGGTCTTCTCTACTTCCATCCATTTCATAAAACCATCAACACAATCTAGACATCTTTACTTTTTTTGGCATGTCCACAATTGGTGCCCTAGTTGTCTGCAACTGTGGCAAATGCCCTTATTTTTTCCTAATACACAAAAAAGGTTGGTCAGAAGCAAACAAATCAAACATAAGGTTCAGTCAGTGCTAGTAATTGAAATTCAAATGCATCTTAGCCTCATCTTAGTCAGTGCTGGTAATTGGAATTCAAATGCATCTAGCCTCATTACCAACAGAAATAGAAAAATTTAATCAAGCACAAATAGCAACCTGTGAGAGACACTACTTGAACAATCGATATTCAACTCTTGCTTCTTGTTGGATTTTATAATTACCATACCACCAATGTTTTCCACAAACAGCAAAACCATTCATTTCGATAACTTCTACCACAAACAACAAATTCAGCAGAAGAAGATGAAATTAACGTTGCACAGAGATGGGAAAAGTTTTGAAATTACCTTCATTTGGTCTCTCCATTTCAACAGTCAAGAATCACCCTTCTCAGGCCTTCAATTTCGGTCAACTTTGTTTTGGGGCTAGGGTTTGTACAATGTCGGAATTTCTTCGAGGAGAGAATTGGGGATAGGGTTTGCATCCTATGTCACGCTCTCTCTCTTTATAAAAGACGTGAACCAGGCTTAATGACATGGCAATTGGCAGCAACGTAAAAGGGTATTAACGGCCAAGTGTGAACACCGTCCTCCACGTAGGCAAACGGTATTGACGGATTGAACACGGTGAGTTATGGAGTGCAATTTTGGTAAGTTCAGTTACTGAAACGTAACACTCCGCAAAGTTCAGTGACTATCGAAACAATTAACTCCGATATAAAGTGATACTTAACTCCACTAGAACCGAATAATACTACTCTTTATAAAAAAGTAAAAACTTCATGTATTAGTTTTTCTTTTAATTTTTTTATATTTGGTTACGATTTCAAGGCGGCAAAATTAAAAACCTTAATTGGAACGTGCCGCCCTGAATGAATAAATACAGGTAGATAGTTGGGCTTCATTTCTTAAAATAATAAATTACAATATATAAAGTCGACCATATCTAGCAATTAATGTGTTTTTATTAGGACACTACTCTTTTTTTATGTTTTTTTCTGGACGTGGAATTAAGCTCCCATTTTGTCCACATTATTTAAAAAATTTATTTTTCTCTCTTATTTTAAATCACACAATCTTTCATAAAATAATGTTACACGTAAATCAAAGCTTTTCCATCTTTTTCATCCGCATATTCTCTAAAAAAAATACCATTCCAAAAATTATAATTTTGAAAAATGGGGACTGAACAGGGGCTTAATTAACAACATAAACAAAAAAAATAAAATAAAAGTACCACTACAAATTTTAATTACTACACCACATTATAATCACACTACAATTAAAATACATTTTAAATAAATACACCACAATAAATTTACATTATGCTCCCGATTCAATAAAAAACATAATACAATATTGTGGTGTACTTATAACCAATATTAATCCTCGTTTTCTCAACATTTTCCCTTATTATTTCATGTACAGACATTAAAAACAGAAGATTGGTGAAGAACACCATGCCATAATAAACTGAATGTTTGTCACAAATAATTAATATGTCTCAAAGGATCCTTTGAAGTTGTCAGTAATTAGTTTGTGTTGTCATTTTTATTCAAAATATGAATTTTTAATGTATTTGCAATTTCGTTTTTTAATCTTGAAAACACTTTTAAATTAATAAATCTATTCGACTTTGAAAACACTTTTAAGCAGGAATTAAGAAATTTTATCAACAACAACCTTATAATTCATGGAAAAAATGGTTTTAATAACGAATGGGGTTTTTTTTTTAAATAGATGAAGCGGTTTTAGGACTTAAATCATAGAATTCAATCTCAAAAACTAGAGTAATAAAGAGATATTCAACCAAGAATAAATCAGATTTCCAATTTGGTTGCCCCTCCCATGACCTATTTTGGTTGCCCAGAACATCACACTATTGTTTCGATTGTTTTAAATTAATAAATCTATTCGACTTAACAAAAAATCAGATTCTTAATTTTTCAACTTGACAAATAAATTGAATAAATTCATCTGTAAGTCGTTGTCAAATAGAGTATAAATTCATTTACCGTGAGAAAAAGAAAATTATCTTACCGCTGTGAAAGAAGGCAAAAGTCATCGAAAAAGCTTTGAACAATGAGATGTTGAGGAAAAAGAAATAAATAAATTATGTTTTATATTTATGGTGTAACAATAATTTATTTTATTAAAAAGTATATTAAAACCCTAATTATTTAAT
>CAIGRO010171839.1:0-11478 GCA_903798355.1 Fraxinus baroniana
GGCAATACCGACTTTTGCAACACTTGGAAAAACGCTGCAAAAGGGCTTTTGCAGCTTTTTTGGCCGCTGCAAAAGCCCCTTTTTGGTGTAGTGGGGCTAAGCACTCGCCACAGCCACCCTGAATGCCTTCCCAACATTGGCTTATGAGGACGTGCCGACCTCTAATGCTCACACAAGTCAGCTTACGCAGCAGGCTCCCCGCCGGGGACGAGGCCCAGAAAGAGGCTTAGGGCCTCGGAACAGGCCAAACCCTCAAGATTATTGTACCTACCATCACTTATATAGCCATAACACGGCTGATTATAGGGATATTGCCCAATATCCCAGGTGGATGGACTCTCGAAATGACAGTCGAGATAATTCTCGCCCCAGAAGTAGGCCTCCTCCGAGGCACGACCAGTGGCCCAGAGGAGATGAGGCCACTCTTCGTCATCGAGAAATATTACCTCGACGAATAAGGGGATGCGAAAGTGATAGGAACATGAATGGTCAACAGCAAAGAGACCATCGAAACCACCACAAAAATGCTCCAATTCACGAGATCGATACTGATTTCGGAGGCCCCTACGTCAGCGGAGAAACAAGGAATTCTCAAAGGAACTATGCCCGGGAAGCGAAGGGACCTTCACTAACTAGCTACATCATGGATAATAGTTCCCGAAAGAACCAGTCCCGTCCTATCGTGTTCACTCACAAGGATTCAGAGGGTGTTCACTACCCCAATTGTGATGCCCTAGTTGTAAGAGCCGTGGTGGCTTAGAACAGATTAAAGTGAATGCTGGTGGATAACAGTAGTTCAGTCAACATACTCTTTGGATCCACTTTCGACAAAATGATGTTGGACCATGAGCTGACCCCCACCAACACTCCATTATACGAATTCATGGGGGATAGCATAATCCTGAGAGGAAAAATCAAGCTTACCGTAGAAATGGGATAGCCTCGTTTATCAATTTTGAACTTTATGGAATTCTTGGTGGTTGATAGTAGGTCTGCCTACCATGGGGTGTTGGGAAGACTCGCTTTGAAAGAACTTGGAGCTGTCACTTCCATCCACCACCTATGCATGAAGTTTCTAACTAACCAGGGAGTGGCAACTATAAAAGGCGACCAAATAGGAGCCAGAGAATGTTATCTAAACGCCATGAGAAAGGCGGAACCTCGAGACTTGAATATGGTTCTAGGGGCAATGGGCTTGGATTCTTCTTTGAAGTCGTCTGCCTATGTCGAACTTGACACCCGCATAATTGAAGTCGAATCCCAAACTACCCCAATGGAAGAATTAGAAAGTTTCCCTGTTGACCCGACCGATCCCACCAATCTGCTACAAGTAAGTCGAAGCCTCGCAGCAGGTTTTAAAGAGAGGCTTAAGGAATTTCTATGCAAGAACTACGACATCTTTGCTTGGAGGCATGAGGATATGGTGGGCATTGATCCAAGAGTTAGCTGCCACCACCTAAAAATCGATCTCAAAGTTGCCCCTCAACGAAAAAAGAGAAGAGCCCTAAATCCAGAGTGATATGTAGCCCTTAAGGAAGAAGTGCAGAAGCTAATCAAGAATGGTTTCATTAGAGAGGCCCTCTATCCGAAGTGGGTCTCCAACTCGGTCCTAGTAAGGAAACATAATGGGAAATGGAGAGCGTGCATCGATTTTTCTGATCTCAATAAAGTATGCCCTAAGGATAGCTTTCCATTTCCAAGAATAGATCAACTAGTGGACTCCACTGTAGGACACGAATCCTTGAGCTTCATGGATGCCTACTTTGGTTACAACCAAATTCCCATGTACCCAAGCGATGAGGAACATACCTCTTTCATCACCGACCGTGGGCTTTACTTCTATAAGATGATACCTTTCGGGCTGAAGAATGCTAGAGCTACTTACCAAAGGCTTGTAAACATGATGTTTGCTAACTTACTTGGCAACACAATGGAGGTCTATATAGAGGACATGTTTGTAAAAATCCTAAAGGTTGGTGATCACATATCCCATCTCAACAACGCATTCTAGATATTACAGAGGTATAACATGAGGCTGAACCCCTCAAGTGTGCATTTGAAGTTGCGTCAGGCAAGTTCTTAGGATACATGGTCAACCAGTGAGGCATAGAGGCTAACCTCGAGAAGATTCAGGCGTTAGTTGAAATGACATCCCCATAAAGCCTAAAGAAGTGCAGAGTCTAATTGGTCCGATGGCTACCTTAAGCCACTTCGTATCTAAAGCAACCGACAAGTGCCTTCCATTCTTTAAAATATTAAAGGGGGCAAGAGATTCCAATGGAACGAGGAATGTGAAGAGGACTTCTAGGAGCTGAAGAAGCATCTGGGACAGGCCCCCTCCTATCGAAACCCAAGCCTGGAGAACATTTGCAACTATACTTGGCTGTCTCCGATGAGGCCATAAGTGCTGTCCTTGTAAGGGAGGAGGGTTCGACTCAATTGCCAGTCTATTACATTAGTAAAGCTCTATTATCTCCTGAGACACGTCACCCGATATGGAGAAATTGACTTTGGCATTGATAATGGCATCCCGAAAGTTGAGACCTTATTTCTAAGCCCACATGATTTACGTGCTAACCAACTTCCCACTCAGGCAAGTCTTACAAAAGCCTGATGCCTCAAGGAAATTGTTGAAATGGGCAGTGAAGTTGAGTGAATTTGAAATCTTCTTTAAAGCACGAATAGCCATCAAGGGCCAGGCCTTAGCAGACTTTGTGGTTGAATTTGCCAATGTCCCTGAAGTGCACGAAGTAACGAAATCTCCTAAGCCTCTCACCTGGAACCTATTTGTAGATAGCTCTTCCGGTGATATGGGCTCGAGTGTAAGGGTGGTGCTGGTGAACCTTGAAGGGCACAAATTGAATAGTGCTGTACGATTTGGATTTAAAGCCACCAACAATGCAGCTGAATACGAGACCTTCCTTGTCTGACTAAGGCTGGCAAAGGAAATGTAAGTAAAGAGGCTACTCATCAATAGTGATTCCCAACTTGTTGTAGGTCAAGTAAATGGCAGCTTCGTGGCTCTTGACAAGGCCAGGGCAACTTACCTAAAATTAGTAATGAACTTACTTCTCTCTTTTGAAAAATTCGAGTTAAGTCAAATCCTTCGCATGGAGAATGCGCATGTAGATGCCTTATCCAAGTTAGCGAGCAGTAAGGATTCAGAGCTATTGACAGTGGTACCGATGGAGCACCTCTTGAGGCCATCTACTTCCAAAGAAGAGGTGATATGGGTCGAAGAAACCCCAACTTGGATGCAGCCTCTCATATCCTACCTTAAGGATTAAACCTTTCCAGACAACAAAGAAGAAGCCTACAAGCTAAGGAGGAGGTCCGCCCATTTTATGTTGGTGGATGACGTCCTTTACAAGCGGGGGTTCTCTTCACCTTTTCTCCGATGTGTAGGAGGAGAAGAAGCTGACTATGTGCTTCAGGAGATCCATGAAGGTATTTGTAGCAACCACTCTAGAGGGCTCGCCTTGGCAAGAAAGGCGCTCAGGCAAGGATACTATTGGCCCTCTTTGAAAAAGGATGCCCTCCAATTTGTTCGCAAATGTAACAAATGCCAACGTTTCTCCCATGTCCAACGACAATCCGCCCAAGAGCTTACTGTGGTGTCGAGCCCCTGGCCCTTTAGCAAATGGGACGTGGACCTTATAGGTCCATTGCCGAAGGACCAAGGAGGCGCCAACTTCGCCATTGTCGCAATTAAATACCTCACTAAGTGGGTAGAGGCCAAGCCCATGACAAAAATCACTGAGGCTAACACTTCAAAATTCTTGTGGAAAAATATAATATGTCTGTTCGGTATCTCCCACTTAATAGTTTCAAATAATGGGAGACAATTTGACAATAAGAAGGTCAGGGATCTTTGCGAGGAACTAAAGATTAAAAAACACTTCTCTACCTCCCATCACCCTCAGGCCAATGGCTAAGTCGAGGCTATGAACAAAACCATAAAGCACACCTTGAAGAAGAAATTGTATACGGCTAAAGGCACATGTGTTCCGAACCACGAGCAGGACGCCAACTGGTGAGACTCCTTTCTTCATGACCTATGAAGCTGAAGCTATGAGCCCGGTGGAGATAGGACTACCCTCCTCTCAAAGATTGTGCTTCAACGAGATATCAAACGACGAGCTTAGAAGATGCGAGATTGATTTTCTCGAAGAAAAGAGGGATGACTCCCAGTAGAAGCTAGCAGCTTACCAAAGGAAGATGACCCGTTATTATAGTGCTAAGGTAAAAAGAAGGTCCTTCCGGATAAACAACTTGGTGCTTTGCAGGGTATTTTTGTCCTAAAAAAAACCAGGGATGGGCACTCTGGGACCTAATTGGGAAGGGCCTTACGGTATTGAATAGGAGATACGACCTGGCACTTACTGGATCAAAGATATGGATGGCAATGTCCAACCTCATCCATGGAACATGGAGCATCTAAGGATGTACTATCAGTAAATATAATCTACGACTGGATGTTCTTCCCAACCTCTGTAAATAAATAAATGCTTTATGTTAGGAAAATCTTCAAGCGCGAGCGCTTCGAAGGAGAGGTTGGATTCCAAAAGGAACCACTTCGCCTGAACTCCGAAGCGTACAACACATGCCTCCCTTTGGGGAGGCTGAATGCCTTGGACGAACCATCCTCCAAGCACAGGAAGCGTGGGCACCTCGGAGGAGAGGTTGGATTCCGAAAGGAACCACCTCGCCTAAACTTCGAAGCATACAACACATGCCTCCCTTTGGCAAGGCTAAATGCCAAGGGAAAAGCATTTGCTTGGATGAACCATCCTCAAAGCATGGAAGTGTGGGCGCCTCGAAGGAGAGGTTAGATTTCGAAAGGAACTACCTCATCTGAACTCTAAAGCGTACAACACATGCCTCCCTTTGGCGAGGCTGAACGCTAAGGGAGAAGCCTTTGCTTAGACGAACCATCCTCCGAGCATGGAAGCATGGACGCCTCGGAGGAGAGGTTGGATTTCGAAAAGAACCACCTCGCCTGAACTCCAAAGCGTACAACATATGCCTCCCTTTGGTGAGGCTGAACTCCAAGGAAGAAGCCTTTGCCTAGATGAACTATCTTCCAAGCACGGAGATGTGGACGCCTCGGAAGAGAGGTAAAGGCCAAAAGGGACCACCTCGCTTGAACTCCGAAGTGCACAACACGTCTCATTTAATTATGGGAACATTCAAAGATTTCAAAGTACCTCATAAAGCTGGTTGACTAGTTACAGTTAAGATGTTTCAAGTTATTCAAGTTAACATATTTTCAAGTTCAAACGATCCATTCAACGTTCAAAACATTTTAACTAAAAGCTCAAAATTGAAGCCCCATTTAATTATGGGAATTCACCCCAGCAGAGGCTCAGATTACGTGTTTTATAATTTATTTAGACAAGTACATTGTTGACGACCAATTACTTAGAAAGAAAAACAGGAAAATGCAAACAATGTGAATTTCATTCATTATTAGAAGAAGTAATTACATAAAGACACCTAAAGCAATGTAAAAGTTTACAACTACTTGGAGCTAGGGGATGGGAGAGCTTGGGCTTTGCTGGCATGAACATCGGAGGGGGCTTGCGCCTCGTTAGTAGAAGCCTCCAGTAAAGGGCGAAGCGGCGATACTCTTCGGTGAGATGAAAGTTAGCAATGTAGTTCTTCACTGCGATCTCGCCCGCTTCAAGAACATCGGCCTCGTATTTCTTCACTTCTGAGGCGTACCACCTTATTTGTTCCTCCATGATCTTGTTGGAGTCCCTACATCCAGTAAGCTCTAGGTTTACCTTCTCCAGGGCTTCAGCAGTGACCTTCTGGTGGTTATTAGATCTTTCAACCTTTTTAGTCAACGCGGCCACCTCACCCTGAAACTCATGAACCTCTTTCTTCAAGACCTCAATTTCAGAGAGAGCAAATTTTAGCTTGGCCTCATCCTCCACCTTTTGGGCCCTCAACTCAGCAGCCTTCACCTTCGCCTTTACCTTCTTCAACTCAGCAGCCTCCGCTTTCACCTTCCTCAACTTTGCCTCCACTATTTTCACCTTCTCAAATGAAGCTCTGTTCCTTTGTTGGATATCGACATCATTGTTTGGCACTCGAGAGCCGTCCCAAAGGCCCGGTAGTTTGGCTCACCAAAGTGGCTGTGAGGTCCAGGCGTTACAGGTAGCCACGTAATTCTGCTACCTCTCGTTCTAGAATTTGTGGAACGCTTCGATGGCACCTCTCGCCTCAAGTGGTAGCATTTTAACTTCCCAGGGGCTATTTTATTATCCCTACCTCCCAAGAAGTTCCCAGACTTCCCTAGGGTTCTTTCAGCTGGGGCCTCCTTGGTAGCCTTAGAGGGTAATGTATCCTTTTTCTCCTCCTCACTGGCCTTTCGAACTAGTACCCCCTTGGCAGCATCGATTGAGGATTGTAGAAGTTTTGGCTACTTGGAAGCTCCTTTTTCACCTTGGGACACAAAGGTCCCAAAATTTGCAAAAGACTCGCTTGTGTGTGCCAGTTTCCTCTTCTTCTGAGGTTCCTCTGCCACCTCTTTGCCTCTATCAACCCTAGACTGGTCTTCTTTAGGAGCTTCTTTTGATGCCTTCTTTAGGGCTTCTTCCTTGGCCCCCTCTTCAGGCTTATTCTTGCTAAGGCGTTTAAGCCTCGCCTTCACTTGTTTAGTTCCGAAGGAGGAGGGTTTCAGAGCCTTAGTACCAATTGTGGTAGTGGCTCTCATAATACTGGCCATGTCCGATAGAGGATACTCCTTGGCAAATTTATTTGCAAGTATCAAGGCAAAGGTTACAATCGCTGATGCCAAGTAAACTACTAAATTTACCACTGCGACCTCTTACCCTTGGGGGCCATCAGTCTAAAATCAATGAAATATTGTTTTCTTTCCAAAAGATGGACGAAGCTCCGGAGCCTCGTAGACCGTTTGTAAATGTCTTCAATGACACCCCACTCAGCTTCGGAGAGCTCGTACCTAGTACTGAAATCTGTAAATACACAAGTGGAAGGGTTTGCATCCACAAACTTAGCATAAACATCAAAACCATAAGACAACACTCACAGGCTTCGTAGTACTAGGTCGGCACAGTACAAGCTGGGACGGCATCTCCCTCAACCAGTTGGCACCTGTACCTAACCCAGAACCACCTGTCCCTAACCCAGAACCAGGACTCCTTCCATCCCTTGATAGCAGTGTTGAGTCCAACTACGATAGGCTAGTAGGACCCCCAAGGGGTGATGTAGTACCATCCCTTAAAGTCGTCCTTTTCTACGACTCTAGCATGAAACATGATTTCGAAGACATGCAAAGCCATGTCCTCGCCTAGAGAGACCTCTTTCCACAAGAAGTATGCCCCAACTACCTGGCTCCACCCGTTCGACAAAATTTGGGTAGGGGATAACATAAAGGTCCTCAACACCGCCCTAAAAAAGGGGTGCAGAGGCAGACGCACACCAGCTTTGAGCAGGTGTTCACTAAAAGCTACGCATCCTGACCTCGGAAAACAGGTTCGTTCGTGAGGCTCAGGAGCTATCAACTCTACATAATAGGGTATGCAGTAAGTTTCCCTAAACTCAGCTAATTTGGAAGAAGTAATCCAAGATGGGATTTTTGTTGCCCCATAACCCGCTTCGTAATCTATGGGCTTCTCCGTCATACTATACCACTCATTCGAGGCCCCCGACACAGACTCCTCCCCATTCCTAGCTACTGTAATGGCCATAGACGCTTCAGCGGACATGATAAATAAAGGGAAAAATAGAAAAGTACAAAAATTTTATGAAAGTTGAAAAATCCTTTCTTTTCACTAAGAAATACCTAAGGTAACAAGGATCTGGATGACTAGGGGAAAATGGTGGCCGGAGTATTCGCCGGTAGCAAGAAAATTTGGAAGGGTTTGTTGAATATTTCGCAAAGATAGTGTATCAAGGGTGAGATTTTAGCTTTTATACGAAGTGAGGGTTCAACCCTGGCCATTGGATAAAACCCCAGTTGATCTGAAGCGTCTAGATTCCGATCGATCTACGCCGTAGAATTCAAACGGTTTATATTTTTAACGCCTCAGATTTGTGCGTTCTTACCATAATGAAGCTAGGCGCGTGGCTGTTTTCCCTGAAATCACACACGTTAATGATTAGCCATCATTGTGTATTAAGTGCAAAAGGCCGTACGCGTATTGGGAATAGTTTCGATGCAGCCGCCCACCTTGGAAATGCATGAAACCATCAAATCATGTGCACCGATATCCATGACAATTAATTTGCACATCTGCTTTTGTAGTTAATCCCATCGCTTCAGTATCTGAAAAACTCCATTCCCAGAGGCTCAGTTTTATTACGAACTCGCCTATACTCGAATAGGATTCTAGCCTCGGCCAGTTCTATTATGAACTTGCCTCTGCTCCAAAAGAATTCCAACCTCGGCCAGTTCTATTATGAACTGGCCTCTCCCCAAAAGAATTTCAGCCTCAGCCAGTTCTATTATGAACTCACCTCTACCCTAAAAAAATTTCAGTCTCGGCCAGCTCTATTACGGACTTACTCCTGCTTCAAACGCAACCTCAACAGCTTTATGCAGCAGTCACATGTTTTTGTTATAGAGTAAGCGAGTATGTCACCATAAATTCCACGCCCAGTATAAATAGCTGCGCCTGGACTTGGGGGACTAATATCACCATAAAAAAAAATAAAAATACTAAAGTCCACGCATGACATAAATAAACACACATGGACTTGGGGGACTATTGTTACGGCCCACATATAAAGTGCTACCACGTGGCATCATAACTAAGCCGTGTGACCTTTTCCGAGGCCCTGCCACTTTCGAGGCACTATGGATTTGAGGCTCTGTAGCTAAGACGGCCCACGTGCGTAGATGTGTTAATGATGAAGATCTTTATTTGAATGACTGATGTGACCTTTGAGGAAAGTATATTTATGTCCTGTCTTGTTAATGTAAAAACATTTAATGCCTTGTTAGACTAGTAAAGTCAACTTGACGGCTAGGAATTGATGTCTTGGCCGAGGAGATGAGATCACGTGTAAATTGATCCAAAGGTCACCATTTAATTTGTAATACTATAAATACCCCCACCATGTAACAATTAAGGACTAATGAAACTTCAAATACAAAAAGCAATATCATTCTCTGGTCTACCATCATATTCTAACTACAGATCATGTTCTCTATCAATTGGTTTCTTATACAATCGTGACCCGTTTATCTCGTCGGAGTCCGAACGGTGACGTCTTGTGGCATTGACTCCTCCCACGTTCAATTTCTGGAGCTATCTTGACCGTCGATCGGTACTAACGTGTTGGATTTGGCTTATATGTGCACGAGTGGGCCCAATATTTGTTGGCAACATTTTTTGGAGTCAACATATTTAAATATAAAAAGCAATGAAAGCTTAAAGATACACTTTAAACTTATTACTTGGGATGAATGGTGTACTTTGCGTAGAGGTGAATTCCACTTGTATGAATAACGAACCAAGTGGAAATTATGTAGCAATTTCCACCAAAAATATGACAAAATTAAGATTTTACTTGCCAACATTATGCACATTGACTAAGACGCACTTCTTGAGGTACAACACATATTTAACACGTTGGACTAGATAATACATTATAGCACAACTAACAAGTTCTGCTAAGCGCCTCTTTCTTAATCACATCCTAAAAGTTGTTCGTATTTTTGTGTATTTGTTCTTCAAATCATTGGCTGTAAAATTCTAAAATGTTGTACTATGTCAATACATCAAAGAAATAAATAGTTCATAAGCAATTTTTCGTTGGAACTCGTCAAAGTCTTTTGGTAATGTTTAGAATACGTAGATAATTGTCTTCCTAATTGACTATATATAGACATCAATAGAACTGCAAAATGGCTTTATTTCACTTTCGACTGAAATTTCCATAGGATTTCAACAACATTATCAATGAATTTTCTATGTGGGAATAGCACAAGTAAAATGAAATTTGCACCTAACAAGAAATCAACAATATTATTAACAAATTAAAGCAAAACAAGACAATCTATCATTAACCTATGTTCAACGAGATGAATAACCAATCAAGCAAAAACTTTTCCCGCGTGATACCTGGTATGCCATCCAAGGAAGATCAAAATATATCTTTGTTGAGGTTATTCATAGGCGTAATTGTTATGCTTTATCCAACGAGGCTCAAGTATGACCACATGAAAGCCATATAACAAGCAAACTCAGGCTAGCACTCTACATTACTTTGCCTACTTGGCCAATATGTCGAACCCCCATGAAGAGGCTGAACCCTCATGGATGAGGTGTTGCAACCCTAATCCGAGGTGAATAGCCTCTAGGCGTATGAGGCACATGCTCTATAAGATCTTCTGTAATTGATTAATGTGACCTTTTTACAGTAGCGACTCTACCAAGTCAACTTGTTAAGTCTACTCCTTATATGCTAGGCTTAGGGCATGACTAATGGTCAGAAATATTAAATGCATCTGAGTTTATAACTAATAGAATGAGGTCTACGGCGAGGCATTTCGATGTTTAAGATGATGTCAAATGTGTCTTCATCCAACGTTATCATTTCTTATTTTCCATTATAAAATCTCACACTTTGTGCAATTTGAATTGCAATTTTACACACTTAAAAAGTACGGGTGATGTATTTTCATTATTTTTTGTATAGTTTAATAATTATGATGGTTGACTAGGTTTTTCAATTGTATTGGATGAATGTTGAACCCTATTTACATTTATTTTAATTCAAGACATCAATTTAGGAATTTCGTGTTATTATTTGATTGATTTTACATTCTCATTGACCTATTTGATTGCTTAATCACCAATTAGATAGCAAGTTGCTTCTTGTAGTGTAGGAATATTCACAATAATCATAGAACGCGTAAAAATCAACACATGGACAATATGTATTAGAAATAATATCTATGACATGTGCAATCATGTGTGATAAATCTTGTGAACCAATGCATGTCTTTCATATGAATTCGGATTAGGAATATGATTAGATTTTGTTGAACATATGTTTAATATATCTTGAAAAAGAATATTGAATAAAAGAGGATGATCGATTGTCTTTAATGAATGAATTTACTAGATTACGAATTAAGAATTGAATTAAATGACAATAGACATATGTTTAATATATCTTGAAAAAGAATATTGAATAAAAGTATATTATCGATTGTCTTGAATGCATGAATTTACTAGATTACGAATTAAAAATTAAATTTAATGACAATAGGGGGATTTACGATTTCAATACAAACATTCACATATTAGATAAACACTTTATTTGCTTTATTAGTTTAGGGTTAGTATAAATAATTTACGAACCAACTCTTTTGATTCATCATATTTTGAATTTAATAGTAGCTATTAAATTATAAATTAGACCTTATTTCCCGTGGGAACGATACTCTTTACTCACATATTTTATTATTTGTAAACGATCATGTACGCTTGCGGGTTT
>CAIGRO010171870.1:0-12278 GCA_903798355.1 Fraxinus baroniana
TTCTTAATTATGTACTTTATAAAAAGTTGCTTGGGTTGTTTTGACCTGAGATTTTGTCATCTTAATTAACTGTCCATTCTGGAAATCTATGTTTGTGAATTCAAATGAAAGTTGGGCTGATAAATAATAATCTGCTATGTTTGTGCTCTTCTATTGTTAGTTGGAATTCATTTGCATAATGTCTGAGACAATAAAGCCATACTAATCTTTGAAGACTTCTTGGAATTGTTTGAGGACGAGATTAGTGGCCACTCCACTAATCCTTTTTTATTATTGTTAGTTAGATCATTTTCACTAGTTACAACAGTGGCTAAGCCATCTATTCTGCTGCTACCTAAAAGTGGTCATGTCATTTTGTTGAAGATATTTGTGACACTAATTTTATGCTATCCTACAATGTTCTTTGGCATTTAGCATTCTTTTGGGATAAGTAGTGTATGTTGTACAAATTTTGACCATAGGTTTGAGGGCTGCAAACATTCTTTTGCAACAGAAATCGCTATTTAGAATAAGGAATATTCACTCAATGGTTTCACTATGATTTATGCTTCTATTTTGTATGCTGTTAGCTTACTTCGTTCGAAAGCATATATCTTTTATGAAAGAAAATAGTAATTTAACTATTCTGATTGTGCTTTTTACTTGCGCTTATGTTCCATAAAATGATCAACAACATCTAGTTTTTGTTTATGGTTTGATAATATGTTACTTTCACGTGGCTCTTTCTATCTGCATTTCTCGTTACCCTTCACTCACAATCATTTCTCAAATAATGCATTTCAATGTCTACTAATATCAGGAGCTTGGAGATTTAGGTCTTGTGGCAAAAGCTAGCCGTTCATCACAGCCTTTGATGCGCAAACCAGAAGCGTTAACTGTTACAAAAGTTTTTGAAACATTCCGACTTATTGCTAAGGTAGTCTATGGTCATCCTTCTTCATTATTAATCTTTTGGTTTGTTTTGAAGTAGATTTTGTGATGTCACCTTATGTCTTTAGTTTTGATTCCGGTGCCACATTTTATTTGCTCATTATAGTATCCTAACAGAAAGATTCTAGACTTGATTGAATTACACCATTTTGAAAAATGAGCACTTATCCCACTGCTAGACACGTGCAAACGAATGGTTGTTGAGTTTCTCTGTTTGTTATAATTTCCTTTTCTTGTGTTATAACTTTTGAAGCACATACACTACTAAGTAGTAGCTTATGAAGTACTTACTCTAAGTTGTTAATCACTGTTCTTAATCAGTGATGTTGAGATTCATTATTTGTTTCATACCATAGATGATAGAAAGCCGAAGTACATTAATAACTTGCCAGAAATTTTGGAGCATGAAATAAAGCAAATGACTGTCATGAAGCAAACATGTTTCTCCAACTGTCTTAAATTCGTCGGAGGCATCTATTGTCGAGGACATTTTGTTTGTGATTGATGAACTTTTAGTATTAAGAGTGGAAGTGCTAGCTGCACTATGATCTTATTTCACGCTAATTGAATTCCAAAAAAAAAAAATGAAGAAAATATTTGTCTTGCTAGAGTCACAAGAGTAGTTAGGAACCTATAGCTAGATGGCATCCAATTAAATTTTAGACCTTTCATAACTTTAGTTTATTTGTTGGCTGATTTAAGGCCTTCAAGTTACACTTTGAGCTGATCACGATATATCATAAAGATTTTTGGCCGTAGTATTGACATATTCTAAATCAAAAGATTTCCTCGTGCAAGGAACTGAAGTATCGGAGGCTAAAATAATGAAATGTAGTACTAGATGTTGGATATTTGTGATGTCAAGTCTGAAAATTCACTAGAAGGCCAAAGTTTTAGCTGCATTGGCGTGAGAGGAAATCCTGCACTGCGCCATTTTGGAGAATTAGTAGAAGAGAAGAAAACAAAGGAGAAAAAAGAATTGGTAGAGGAGAGAATTTTACCAGATAATTGATTCCACGAATTCATTCATAAGCTATTTATCCAGTACAATTAGACTCTCAAATTTGCCTGGCAAAGTAAGTAAATTAGAAGCATGATATTTGGAAGCCAAATCAGTTATTTAAGTGAATTGTAAAGTTCTCTGAATTTTAGAAAATTAAAGAGAAATATTGAAGTTAAGTTACAAACTAAATTCTTCTCCAGTCCCTTTTGCTTCATAATTTCTCACTGTCTTATAAAAGCTCTAATCCAGAGTTAAGTTCTGCTTCTTCCTCTCCTCAATTTCTTGTGAAACCATGGAAGTACTGTCCAGCAGCAAGGTGTTGCATTCTAGAGCTTGCAGCGGATAAAAACTGAAGAATTATACCTCAAAATTTGAGAATTTAACACTTGAATCACCAGTCTCGAGGGAAATACTATTGCAAAAAATCAACCCTCGTGATGAGAGCACCTGCTTGCAAAGAGAGCCAAATATTTTCTTAGTCCCAAGCAATAAAAAAGGAGAGATTTTTGTGGGAATGGGAGAAGAAAATAAAACATACCAGGTAAGGTGGCCGAATTTCCTCTCCCCATTGTGTTTTGTTTTGCCATGGTCTCATTTTTATTGTCTCCAACATGTTTATTTATTTCTTTTCAACACATGGTTTAGTTCCTATTGCAAATAGGAATATGTGGATACCATTCTTAATCCAATTAAGATTATTTTATTTCCATTTTGGATACCCATATTTTAGTTAGTTGTGCTTAAGACCCCCAAAAAATCACCAGTATGCAATTGTGAGTGATTATCTGCCAATGGCTTGTCCAAGGACATGGAAGAGTTAGAAAAAGAAATAAACGTAATAGCTCAAATGGTGTCAGATAATAGAAAATAATATTGGACGGTATATGAAGTTTAAATTGTAGCAAGTTAAAGTTCTTTCAATCGTCCCCCTTGTGATTTCCCTCTCTCCAACAACTCAAAAAATGACTTGTCCTTTCCAAGTGAGAAGGACTTCGATGCTTTCTCCATCCCTTTCCAAGTAGCGGTGTACTTCAGATGGCAAACTTAAGAATTAAAAGAATGTGATAATGAATATTATAATTGACGTTTGTCCCCTGTTCATCCACAGATGCATAGCTGTCTGTCACTTGTTCATTATCATGTCCAAAGGATTTATTCCAGTACCCCTTAAAGTCTTAGGCAGCGAGAGATTATCTCCTTTTAGTTCTGCCATTAACTTTTTTTGTTATGCATGATTTTTCTTAGGAATCTGGGAAGGATAGCCAAGAAAAGAAAAAGAATCACATAAAGGCTCTACTTGTTGCAGCCACTGATTGTGAACCTCAATATTTGATACGCCTACTCCAGGTTGAAACAAACACATTGTTTTTTGTTGTATTTTGCTCTTGTCATATTATAAATGTGATTTGAATGAGATATGCAGACAAAATTGCGCATTGGTTTGGCAGAACAAACTCTCTTGGTTGCACTGGGGCATGCTGCAGTGTACTCTGAGAAGCATTCTTCCCCTCCTGGAAATGTCAATAATCCTCTAGAAGAGGTAAGACATTGTGCAGTACATACACGAACTATTTGTTTGGTAATGGCGATGTGAAGGCCATTTCTAGTGGCATTGGAATTTTATGCACAATATGTTTTTAAAATTATTGTTTCTATTTAGGCCACAAGTAGGTGTTAATTCTGCATTAAGAAGTTTCCTACTCCAACCCAGTATTTATTTGTTTGTCACCATTAGTGAATCGAATATTGTATGCTTATATCACTATGGAGCAAGAAATCAAAAATAACAGAAAATGGTGCTCTTAGGCATTAACTAAAAATAAATTACACGATAAAAAAACCTTTTTATGACAAACTTGATATTATCACACAGTAACTGAAACCTTTGTTACTTTTGAAATATGTTTTTATTATTTTCTTGATGTTTATTGACCTAGAATGTTTCATTCATAAATCACCACAGTTTGAGTCTGACTACATTGTGTTGTAGTGACAACATGTACATGCTTGATGATAGTACTAAACTAGTTTATGTTGATTTCATCAAACATTGATTTGATAATTTTCGTAGTGAACTTATTGTTTTGCCTTGATATAGAAATGATGGATATGTAGTCTTTTGATTTAGACCTTCACGAGATAGATAATTAATTATAAGTTTGTAACTTTCTGATAGAATTTTGTAGAAGTTGATTATGGTATTACTGTTGTATTTTTCTTTTGGTCATATTCAATACGTCAATGGTACTTCCAAACCTTGAGCAAAAGGTCTGAAAGTCTATACTAATTTATAACTAATATAAACTAATGACTTCTGGTTAACAAAACCTCTTTCATAAATTCTGTACAACTTTGTGAATAATAAAATTTAGTGAGTTGACTGCAACGAGTTCCAATGCTGGATTGACCCCTACCCATCTAGTTGTCTTGATATGGGTCGCTTGAAACCCAGAGAATTTTCATTTGTGAATTGGATAATTAGAGAAACACTATGTGATGCAAAATTCAACAGAGAAAGAGAAGAGAGAAATAGATAGAAGAAGAGAAGAAAAGATGAGAGAGAAAATGTAGATAAAAGAGAAGAACAATAGGAGGAAGTTTTTTGTAATAAAATATCAATAATAATCTGAATACATTGAAATTTCAGGTTTTGTTTCACGTCAAGTCTAGATGAGCTCTTAAGAATTCAAAACTAATCATAGAAATAAAATTCTAGGTAATCAAACTACCAAAACCTAATCTAAATTTAACTCTACTTCTAAACTTGTTACTTCTATAATAGACTCGAAATCACGTATATATTTATTTGCTTCGAGTGTTTTTAATGATGGGAAAATGTCCAAGTAAGAGAGAATAAGATTCTTCTCTTTTAGATAACACTGGAGAGCAATATGAACCATGATACAATCATCTGCTTGAAATTCTTTATATCCGTTCTTTTGAATGAACAATTCTTGAAAATACAACCCGTTTTCTATGCTGTTTATTGCTCACTAGTACTGTTTTGTTACTACCCACAGTAATATAGTTTGCGAAAGGAAAAAAAAAGGTATTGTTATTATTGTTGATTGGAAAGAAAAAAAAGCATCGTCTCATTTCGTTTTCTATGTTCATATTACTTTTTAAAATAAAAAGAAAAATCACAAAGAATTGTTAGTTATCCTTTTCTCTATTGTTCTTATTTGTCAAAATAAAAGAAAGATAACGAGAAAAAATGAAAATGGCAAAATAAAGTGAGAAGCAAGTGAATAAAGTTTAAAAAAGAGAAGAAAAAAATTAAGGGGTGGAGATTTTGTAATTCAATGTCAATAATAATGTAAATACTTAACCCATGTTTGGTACATATTTTTTGAACTCGTTTTCAACTACACATTCTCTTAATAAAATAATTTTACAAGTGGACCTATAACTTTTCTCTACTTTTTAACCTCCAAAAAATCATTTTCATGAAATCTATTCTAAAAAAATCTGCATCAGACATGCTTTAAATTCTAGGTTCTCTTTTATATTATAAAGGCTTGAGTCTAAATGACCTCTAATACATCAAAACTACAATGTGAATACATTAAAATTCTAGGTTCTCTTTTATAAGATAAAGAGTCAAGTCTAAATGAACTTAATGCCCTTGTTTGAGCCCCATTTTAATGTTAAAATGAATAGTGATTTTTAGAGAATGCGTGGTTAAAAAAGTAGAGAGAAACTTTGGGTTTATGTGCAAACTATTTTATTAAAAGAATGTGTGGTTGAAAATGAATTTAGAGAAAAATGATTTTTGGGATAATGAGGCTCAACAAGGGCAATATATCAAAAAACTAATCTAAATAAATACTATTCTAGGTAATAAAACTAATTTAGAATTAGTTTAAATCAAACTCTACTTATAAACTTATTACATTTGGAATAGACTTTTAGTTGTTTCCCATTGCTATGCTAACCAAATCAGTATATCTCTATGAGAATGTTGACATCAAGCGGATAGAAATCACAAGTGGAAACTCAAAATAGAAAGTAATGTATTTGTAGGGGAATTACGAAAACTTTCATACAACTAACTCTCAGAGTATTTGACCCACAATTGCTTGAACTCAACTTTAGAATTGTATAACTTAATTAAGAGCATGTGACACTGCTATTTATAAGGTGGTTGTAGCCAAACCTTCTATGGTTTCAATAGTGCCCTCATCAGCATATTTTAACTATAGTATGAAAATGTTGAGTGGCCATTGTATATTAATATAATCTTGTGGAAGGTCTTTGACACTTCTTTCTAACGTTTTTTTTTTAATCTATGGTTAATTTTACCATGCTGACCTAACTTTCCATTTAGCTCATGTTTGGTTTAGATAAAAATCAATTATTACTAAGCGTCTAAGCCCTTGTTTGTTAGGAATCAAAATCTAGATTTTAATCTAAGTTAAAGTGAACAATTAATTTTAACCATATATTTCATAGGATCCACAACTTCTCCTTGTGTATTATTTTTTGGCTTTGATTTATAAAATTATACGATTACCTATCAAAAAAAAAAATTATTGTTTACTTTGACTTAGATTTTAATTGATTTTTTAGCTAAACCTAACAAAGGCTTGGTATCACCATGGCGATCGAACTTTAATTTGTTTAATTATAACCACATAACTTTAAAGGGTAGATAGCAGTAGGGTCACTTTTGAACATTTAGACGATGGATCCAAACTTTTGATTTATAGCACTAGGAGTTCCAAAGCTTTCAAATGCCTAAGGTATTTTTGTAATGGAAAACATCAATTTGATTGTTAAAAGGTCAAGTTTTGAGTAAAATGATTATTGTATCCTTAATTTGATTTAAAACAAAGAAAAAAGAAAAAAAAGAAAAGAAAAGACACATAAAATGACTTGAAAAAGAAACTTTGTAGTTTTTTGTGAAACATAAAAGTTTACTAATGAATCAACTTCGTAGTTTTATCTGTTTTCTATAATCTAAGATTTCAATTTGTGTTTGAATTAATGAGGATGGTGGTGGTGGCGGCCACATGTTTCATGGGGTGGATTTGATTTGGGGAATGAGGGGACGGTTGTGGATTGGCCTCAGTTTTTCTTCTTCTTTTTTTCCACTTTTTTATTATTTATTCTCTAATTCTTTTTTTTTTTTTGTATTACTTCAAACTATTTGTATTCTTTTATTTTAAATCAAACTAATGGTACAATGTGGTCATTTTACTCAAAATTTGACCAACGGTCAAATTGACATTTTACGTTACAAAAGGATCTTAGATATTGACGTTTGAAAACTTTGAGAATTCGAGTGTTAGATGTCAAAAGTTCGAAATGGCATCGTCAAAAGATTCAAAGGTTAGGGGCCCCTCGTGCTATATACTCGAACTTTATAAGAAACAAATTAAAGGTCGGTGGCCATGGTTAAAACTAACCCTTTTATCTATGTTACTTCCCATAAAACAGCATTTAACAAATGAGTATTTAACATGTCTTTGAACCCTTTCGACTATGTTTATTTTATCAATGTTTCTTTCCTTAAAACAATTATTTAGGCATATAAAGAACATTTTTAGAATATGGTTTCTCATTTGATTTTATCTCTGGTTATGACTTTTTAATTGCCAGGCAGCAAAAATTGTGAAACGAGTATACTCTGTTATTCCTGTGTACGATAAAATAGTTCCTACTCTTCTTGCTGCTGGTGTATGGAATCTCCCAAAGACGTGTAGCTTTTCACCAGGTATTCCAGTTGGACCCATGTTGGCTAAACCAACTAAAGGAGTATCAGAAATTGTGGAGAAGTTTCAGGACATGGAGTTCACCTGTGAATACAAGTACGATGGAGAACGTGCTCAGGTAATAATACTTTCTAAAGGAAAATATGCTGTAGGTTTTCTCATATGAATGATGGGAAGGACATTAAATTCTTGATCTTTAGCTAACATAACTGTAACTTTTCATGTAGATACACTATATGGAGAATGGTTTAGTGGAGATATACAGTCGGAATGCAGAACGAAATACTGGAAAGTTTCCTGATGTTGTTGCTGCTATTACAAGGTATATTTATTTTCTCCTATTGCATATCTATAGCTAAGTTTCCTTTCTTGGCTTATGAAACTAGATTCCTAATCTTGGAATCAATGTGTCCATTTGTGAACTCAAATTATTTATTTTTTATGATACTGAAAAGTGAAGGCTACAGACTTCTTTTTTTGTAGACTCACCATCAATGTCTAGGCTGGATTTTTATTCCTCAACCTAGACTGATGTGGGGATTGGGGGGTTTGGATTCCCCCACCTATTTATTAATATGAAAATTAGTCAACAGGGAGGGAGACAATATAAGCCTTACTCCTGGAGATTACATCACGTGGAAAGGAAAATAAGATAGTTAAATTTCAAGCCTAAAAAGTGGAAGTATTACTTCCATTACATGAATAAAACAACTAAAAAATATAGCGAGAGCAACCTTCTTTGAAGATCAAGTTGGTTCTTCCTGCGTGTGGATACCTTGAGCTTCTACCCAGTTTGGGCTCCATTAAAATGAGATTTTGAGGGGAAATGTGTTTTGGAATAATGATTTTTTTGAAGAATGTGTTGTTAAAAAATAAGAAAAAATCGTGGGGTTTATGCGCAACATTATTTATGGGAGAATGTATGATTGAAAATGAATTTTGGAAAATTGAAATCCAAGCAGGGCCTAGTTTTATCAGACTTGGAACATTGGGACACAACTCCCGACCCTGAAACTCCTTGTAACTGCATAATAAAATTACTGTCACATCAGTTGTTGGCATCTGACTTTTTATAATCTTCGTTTTTCTTAGACTTTGTACTTTTGAACTACTAACAGGTTAGTTGAATATTGAAATTTAAAATTGCTGTGCAAGCATTAACAACTTACTTGGTTTACCCATAAAACACGTGCATCTTCTCTCCCTCCAGCTTAAAAATAACGGGTTCAGAAAGATATCTTTTCCCTTCTCTTTCATATGGACTCATAATACTTTTATCCTATTTGTTGAACACCATATATAAAATTGTACTGCAACATGGTCTATGCTTGGGAACTATAAACTTTAGGCCTGAGATCATTTGTATTAGTCAATGGTTAATAACATTCACAGTCTGACTGCAGATTGAAGAAACCTTCTGTAACATCATTTGTTCTCGACTGTGAACTTGTTGCATATGACCGTGAGAAACAGAAAATCCTGCCTTTCCAGGTTATTAGTTTTCATTTTAACTTGTGATTTTGTATCAACATAGTATTGAAATTATAGATTTTTCTGCTGTCTTTGATCACAATGGAGAACCTTGGATGCAATGTCAGAAAATGCTGTTGCAAAACTGGGTTTTAACTGCTATTTTTTAAAATACTCATAGAATTGTAGTATTCTTATTAAACATAATATAACGTTCTGAAGTATTATTGTTTCTGCAATCCACAAGTAGAAAAATTTCTAGTTCTTTTTTGGTCCTTACAATTTTCATCGCTGAGAAAAGCCTCAGTTTACTTACTTTTCCAAAATATTTAATCTCAAGTGCGGTGCAGTGCAGTCCTCTTTTGCTATATCCCGGCCATCCAGTATATTACACTTTCATAATATTATAAGTTATCGTATTTAAGAAATCTAGTGTTTGGTTTTAATGTCTCTGCTTTTAGGCTGCATAAGTTATTAAGTCCCTGTTTGGGCTCCATTTTAATTTAATACATTTTTCTCTTTCTTCTTTTCAACCACACATTTTTCAATAAAATTATATTACACGTAAACCCAATACTTTTCCTTCTTTTTTAACTACATATTCTCCAAAAAATTACTATTCCAAAATACATTTTTCTCAAAACTTCATTAAAATGGAGCCCAAACAAGGGCTAAATGACTGGGCACAACTCTTAAAATCAGAATGTGTGAAAGTAGATTTGAATCTCTGACTGTCCTCATTTAGAAGTTAGAACTTGCACAACCTTTTTATGATTTTATCTCAAGTTAACAGTGTGCCATTAGAGTTTCTACCTTTCCATTTTGTCTTTCCTTTGACTTCCAAATGTCCCTCCTCCTAGTTGTTTCTTTTGCTGATGGTGCCTCATTGTTATTTATCTTTTTCTGGTAGCTACCTTTCTAATCAAGTACATTTTGTTTGTTTTGTCTTTGTTTATTTCCAGATTTTTTATTGTTTATGGTATATAGAACATCATTTCTTATGTCATGGTAAATATCTTATGAAGTGACATACTTACCTAATATGTCAATGGCAGGTTCTCAGTACTCGTGCACGTAAAAATGTTGTCATGAGTGAAATCAAAGTTAGTGTTTGCATATTTGCTTTCGATATCTTGTATCTCAATGGTCAACAACTTCTACAAGAGCAACTTGACGTTCGTAGAGAGGTACAATGTCCCGTGTCTTAGCTACCTGAAAATTTCGAAAATATTTTCTTCATTTTTAGTTGACGGTGAAATGCTCTGTGCATTTTTTGATTATATGGTTCACAAATCATTGGCTTTATGCCTATATATTTATTTTAAATAATTAAGATCTTTTACATTCTTTGACCCTTCTATTTGGTTTGTCTTGTTTAGTCCCCTTGGGTTCCAACTATTCAACTAAGAATCTTCGGCATCATTTCCATGACTCTTTCAGAATAGTGGGATTACTTCATAAACGATGAACATGTTTCACTTACTATAAGCTTGGTCCTTGAATCTCTGCTCTTTAATTTGGTTTTTTGCATGATATCTGAATTGTTATCCTGGGTGATTCTAGAGGAAAATTACGTATGTTACTCTCAGATGTCTTACCGTGATCTTTTATCTAGTTTTCTCATAGTAAAATTTGTACGTTGATATCCGTAAATGATCTTTCGCTTTAAATAATGAACCTTATCTGTACTGATGGTTCGCAATCTATCCTGAAGTAGTGAAATCAGTTCTGTCTAGTTTAGTAAGCATCTATGTTGTGTTTGCTTTTGTCTTTCAAGTTTGGACTCTGATTACAGATCATTATCTATTATATTCTCTTTGCATATAATCACCTCTGCTCGTGGGTTTTGCAGCATCTTTACAAGTCATTTGAGGAAGAATGCAGTTTCCTCCAGTTTGCCACTGCTATAACATCAAATGATCTCGAGGAAATACAAAAGTTTCTTGAAGATTCAGTTGATTCTAGGTGATTTTTACTATTTTCACAAATTCCTGATGTTATATATATAATGCTATTTACTGCTTTGTTTGTGACCAGGAAAGCGAACTTTTACATATCTCTACTTCTCATCCTGTTGCTATTAGTGCTGCTACTGATCATTATTATTATTTTTGTTCTCCTGGCAGTGATGTTTGTTGTGCATACGTAATGAATTAATGTTCTTATCCAAGAACCTGGGACCAATGTTTTCCTCAATAAATTAGATACTATTTTAGTCTAAGCTCATGTCATGCTCGTTCTGTTGACAGAACTAGAGATAACTATGTCGTGTTTTTTCTTTCTTTTTCCTTTTTATTTTCTCTTGGGGGCAGAATGTTTCTATTGTTGGAATGCAAAGCACGCACTGTGGAGTGTGGAGATACAGTAAAACTTCAGTAAATGAATGTTCGATATATTAATAACCTCACTTAAATATTAGAATTTCCCATTCCCGACTCGAGCCAGTTCTAAATTAATAATCTCATTAAATGTGTAAGGTAATATGTCATTTAAAGTCCTTTAGGAACCTAATGAAAATATAAAAGAATAATTGGTTAGATACGTAAATTTTATAATATATATTAAGGAACTTCTTTCTCCAAAACTTCTATTTTTTTTCAATTCAACTTTTTTTTTAAAAAATATGGGTCTAAAGTTTCTTACTTTTTCATTGTACTCAAATTGAAAACTCATCCTAGATTTTTTTTATTTTTTTTGCAATGCATATATGCACTTGGTATATTTTTTTCCATTTACTAGAAAGTAAGGATTTGTTTGGTTTGAGTTTCAATTTTGATTTCACTTTTCTATCTTGAGGGTCTGATTACGTATTTGGTTTGTTATTATGAATTTCTCAAAACAAAAAATTGGAAAATAAGTTTGATTTGGAATTTTGAATTGTTTTACAACATTTTATTCTATGAAATTTGATTATTTAGTAAAATAGAACAATTTTATATTTAATATATTATCAGGAGATTAAAATTGATTAATCTTACAATATTTTTTTCTCGCTCCAAAAATAATAAAAACAAATAATAAATTAAGTTGGCAATATATAGGAAATAAAATAACAAAAATTAATGATGTGGATTGAGATTTTTTATCAGTGTTCATATATATATATATATATATATATATATATATATATATAGATATATATTTTAAATAACTAATAATAG
>CAIGRO010171899.1:0-21364 GCA_903798355.1 Fraxinus baroniana
TCCAGTTTGCCACTGCTATAACATCAAATGATCTTGAGGAAATACAGAAGTTTCTTGATGGTGCTGTTGATTCTAGGTAACTTATAAGTTCTTTTCATTTATGACAAAAATCTATTTGTAGTTGATCTATGAATTTCTAATGACCACATATATAGTGATTACCTATTTACTTGTGTCCCGGAAAACCAACTATACCTCTCATCCAGTGGCGATTATTGCTTCGTTGTGTTTTTTTATCGTTGCAATTAAGTTTATTGCCATGCATGCTTAATGAATTCTTTAAATAATCTTGAAACCGACATCATCATTAATACACTACATAATTTAGTCTAAGCTGATGTGATGCTTGTTTTTTAGAGAGAATAAAAAATGTCCTGGTCCTTTTTTCCCCATTTTTTCTCATATATAAAGCAATTTACCAATTAAGCCATTTCCTAGAAAGCCAACTAGGTCTCTCATCATATGGCTATTATTGCTTCTGTCTTAATTATTTTTTCCTTGCGGTTTTGTTGTGCATGCATAATGTGCGCGCGCAATAGTCCTGAAACCTACATTTTCATGAATGCACTGCACATGACTGTCGTCTAAGCTGATATGATGCTTGTTCCAGTGAGAAAACTGGAGACTACCTGGTGTTTTTTTTTCCTTATCTGGTTTCTGGTTTAGGTGTATGAAGTACAAATATGGAGATACTAAGTTCCCTTATTCCGTGGTGTTGCATTGTGGATAGCTTGTGAAAATTAACTAACTTTTTCAGTGGTATTAATTATCTGTGTCATGGCTATTAAATCGTAACGATATTTTTGTTTGGTTTTGCACAATCCCAAGTACTCAATGCATTTGATTTTGTTTAAATTTATGATTTCACTTCACTTTTATGTCACAGTAGAGTGATTATAATGCTAATCATGGTATTTCATCAGTATTATCGAGTTTGAAATTAAAACACAGGCTATGCTGAAATTTTTTCATTTTCCCTTGTCCTTGTTATTCTTTTATCCTACCAGTAGGCTCACTTTGTTTTGGTTGTTTAGACACTAGTGATCATACTAATGCTAAGGCCATACTAGTTCACTGCATGGCATAGGCATTGTTAATTTAAGGTGCTTGAGGGTTTGATGGCGTAAATCTCACTTTGTATCTGTCCATCATATATTATTCTTAGCTTTTAGTTTTAAGAAATCTCCTTACTATATCATTCACCAGATGTGCACAGATTCCAGTGCCGGTCACTATGAAGGCAAGTTTCAGGAGTAACCGAAATCAAGTAAATTATATTTTCAGGATTCGATGATTTGGCAATCCTCTTACTATGTGCTGCATTATAATTGGCTTAGCAGCTTTTCCAGAACCAATAAACTAGAATCGATGGCTTTTTCCCTTCTGTTTTGTGTCATTTGCTCATCCTGCTTTACAGTTGCGAGGGGTTGATCATCAAAACGTTGAGTAAAGACGCTACATATGAACCTTCAAAACGGTCTCACAACTGGTTAAAATTGAAAAAAGATTACATGGAAAGGTAAGTGTTATGTCCTAGTGCTTTAAACTAACAATGCTGCTTAACCATGTCAGGAAACTTATGGACAAATTTTTATACTTTACAGTATTGGTGACTCGCTGGATTTGGTGCCCATTGCTGCTTACCATGGCAGGGGAAAACGCACTGGTAACTTTAACAAAATTCTCTTCAATTACGATGATATTAACCATTTATACATTTCTGTTTCCATGCAATATGCATTAGTGTTCTACTATGGACTACATTCAGGATCTCATTCTTTATGTAACCAGTTTAATGGTCGTGCTTAACCTCTCTCCTTTAATCATTAGATTTATTTATTTTTGCCAATCTATTGTTAGCTTAAGTTTACTTCCTATAACTGTTAATGATTGTGCTATTTTTGTAGGTGTATATGGTGCCTTTCTCCTTGCTTGTTATGACAGTAACAAGGAGGAATTTCAAAGCATCTGTAAAATTGGTATGCTTTTCTTCTTGACTCTCGCATTAAGCTATTGTGTCAGTATAAAGATTTTCTACCTGCATGACAGAACATATTAATGATGATATATGGCGATAAAGAAACTTATCTACCTATTCATATCGTCAACCTCTAAATTCTTTAGAGACTTGTGTGATTTTAGGCACTGGATTTTCTGAAGCAATGCTTGAAGAACGTTCTGTCAGCCTTCGTTCTAAAGTCATTCCCAAGCCAAAGGTTAAGTCAAATTCGTATTTATTTCTTCGTGGCAGGTTTGCCCTTTTTATGGGATTTTGAATGGAATTTCATGTTCCTCTAACATACACGTTATTTCCAGTCATACTACAGGTATTCAGAGTCCATCAATCCAGATGTCTGGTTTGAGCCTACTGAGGTAGAAATGAGCATCTTTTGTTTCTAACTTTATATGGTTTTCAGTATTTCATACACTCATTGAATTTCTGCTTTTCTTTATTTTGTGCTCATTGCAAGCATCTCTTTTGTTATTTCTGTGCTCCAAGTTTCATTATTTTGTTAATAGTACACAATGCTACACTTTACCAAGAACTTTCTGTATTTTATTTTATTAACGATACTTCATGAATTATGATAAAGGAGACTATTTTCTCCTTGTTCCTTTGCATCAACATTTGGATTTTTCCCCTGTTACTGTGCCGTGTGTGATATGAGAGCTCCACAGATACTCTGCTTGGCCATTTGGATGAATGAACGGATAGTAGTGCATGTTTGTAGACATTAATACACAAGACTGGAATATTAAATAAGAAAAAGGAGCTAAGTTCCTGTTTATAGGATTGTTGAATCTTGCTAACCAATCATGCTAGTACTTTTTATTGGCTTGAAGAGAGATGGATGAATATTAATAAAATTTTATTTTGATAGTAGTTGTGCAAATGGCTCAAGCTTTAGGGGAAATAATGCTAGTCAAATAAAACTTCTATGCTTTGACAACATTTTCACCAGAACAGCATGCAAAGAGAAGGTTGAGAACTGAGTGACCCGAGGATAAATATATGAAAAGTGAAAGCATTTAGTCTTTAAGCAAAATTGATAGCCAAACATGGCTGTAGAAATGTCATGTTAATCGTCTAATCCATGGTGAAAATTTGTATTGTATGAACATTGTGTGGAGGAAGTGAAAAATTTAAAACCTTTTTTCAAGTGATGAGCTTAGCATGGATAGACATAATTTGTCTAGTGTCCACGAGATTTCGCTTGTTTACTTGTTTCTTAGATCTTTTCAGTAGTGTGAATATAGTACCTTAAGCTTGAGGCAACAGGACAAATAATATTAGTATATCCATTTATCGTGATTTGCTTTATGTTGCTCTTCAAGGTTTGGGAAGTGAAAGCTGCAGATCTGACTATAAGCCCTGTTCATCGTGCTGCCATTGGTATTGTAGATTCTGATAAGGTACCATTTTTGCGCTCTTATGGAACTTAATGACTAATCTCGTGTGTAAGCTTGGTTAAATTGTACAGGAACATATAAACTTGAAACCTTGAACTGACACATTCAAGACCTTTGCAATAGAGTATTATCTTTTGATTATGTTGTCTTGTATCCTTTATCCCCTTTTCTCTCTTGGCATGTACTGGACAGTATCATTGAAGAAAAAGAAGCTTATATCTTGTTCATTATATTAGTGAGTCACATTCAATATTATGTACTAAGCACGCACTCTATTTTTACTGCTTTTTTGCCTGTTTATGTGCAACCTGTGGAAATTGAAATGAATTTAGGTTTGTGGTTGGTGAACGTGGCTTTTCGTTTCCTATATATATGATATATTCCTTACATGTTCATTTTATCTTTACAAAGGGGATCTCGCTGAGATTTCCTCGTTTGCTTCGAATCCGAGAAGATAAGAGTCCCGAGCAGGCCTCGTCGTCTGATGTGGTGAAGAACATTGACCTTTCTTGGTCTTTTCTTTCAGTTTATTTTACACTGGCTTGATTTCTGTGTCTCATGTTGACTTCACATTCGGTTTTGGTCCATCAGGTAGCTGAGATGTATACTGCTCAGAAGCACAATCAACGAGACAATCAAGATGAAAATGACGATGATTGAGGAAAAGAATAACCGTATCCATTGCAAGTACATTATTATGTTTGGGACATTCGTCTAGTCTGGATAGGGAAATAAACAACTTACAAATTTTTCGCACGTGTCTCTTCTATAATTATATCCAGTCTATTGCATCAAACATGTACAGTATGACACACACGTTTTTACATGTTCTTCCAATCTGCTGTATCAAATGCGAATTGGACGACCTTAACCTTGACATTTGTCACATGGGCATGTGATGCCGGGCTGGAATATGATGTTTCTTAAGATACATTGATTTAGCCGAATGAATTTTTAGGGTCAAGGGGTAAATGATCCGTGCATTGAATTTGAGAGTTCATTATGCCGTGTGGACCAGTCTTTTAAGAGATTTCTTAGGGGTTGGACCCGACCCCTCAGAATTATATCCGTCATTTTCTGCTGAAAACTCGTCATAATTGTTTGTAATTTTGATTTTCTTAGTCCAAGAAGAATATGTAGAAGATTAAGTGAGATAACATGTGAACATGATTATTTTTTCACTGGTTAATTCTCGTATGATTCCAAAATGCATTACATTTCCGGGTCCATTGTTAAGAATATAGCAAAAATCAACCATAATTCTTGTGTGTATTGCATTGTTCTAAAGAGGCTAAGAACATTGTGATCCCATTATGACATGCTAAAAGATTTGTGTAATCAATTCAAACTTTCATACCAGGTTGAAAATTTCATTTGAATCGGAACTTTCACACTATGAGTGGTCCGGCTGTTGTAGTGTGTCAATGAGATCCCAATAAGTAGTTAACAAGTCAGGATTAGGTGTTATTCGTTGAATAAATATTCGAGTTAATAGGATTGGAAAAGGGAAATATGTGAAAAGTTTCACATGATGATCAACCATTTTTTCCTCCCTAAATCAAACCATTGCAGTCTGTACAATTACTTAATTTTCTTGCAATTCCACTTCCACCCTCCTAATCTGCACTAGTAAATATGAAAGTTTGAAACATAAAATTGTTATAAAGGTAACCATATCAATGCAGACTGACTCTTTGATATTTTGACTCAATGGAACCGTCAAAGTCCGCACAGAAGCCTCTTTTTCTCTCTATCCTGCCACAGTTGTTTATGTTGCTGGTGGCAATGATATTGTGGAATAATTCTTGCTGAATGGGTTTTAGTGGTGGTGGTGGAATCTGATGGGTGTCAAGTGGTGGTGGAGGGTGGCGCCACTGTGGAAGAGGGCCGGCAAGGAGGAGTGTTTGAAGGAGTGGCCCTGCTTCCATAACTGCTTGCAAAAGCTTGCCTTTTATTGGCAATGGCCTGTTAGGCATAATTGGTAACTCTGCTGAAGTTGGTAGCGGCGTTCCCACCTGGGGTGGTGATGAAACTATGCTTTCTTCACAATCTGAGGAAGAAAAGCCATTAATGGAATCCGATCTTCTTCTGGGCTCATCTTCAATGCTTGTAGTCGGTTTTTGGCACTGGTTTTGGAGCAAGAGTTTCCCAAAGAACATTTTTTGGCATTTTTCTTGTGCTTCATCCCTCTCTTTGATGGCTCTGCTAAGCATAATCTTGAGTTGAACTATTTCCTCATCTCTCATTTTGAGCTCCTCTTGTGCCTTCAATCTTGTGTCTTCTAACTCCATAGTTAATAAAAGAGATTGCCTCAGCCCATCCATACCCTGCTCAAAACACGGTAACATACACCTTAGATCTAGTAAAACTAAAATCTTATCTGTTATATTGTCTGCATTCCTTCGATCCATCTCATGTATTATAGTTCAAACAGATTTGACTGAGAATTCGGAATGGAAGAATGTAGATACATGTATAGTGTAATGTGTTGCTGTAACCAAGGTTAATGAACTCAGCAAAAGTAATTCTACATTTGAAGTAATGAAATTAATAGGTTTCTCACCTAATGAAATTAATAGGTTTCTCACCTTTTCTTGATGCAAGTGTGCCAAATTAAGAAGAAAGCTTTGATCATCCATGCCCTTCTTGGATGGGGAGTGGGTGGGGGTGGGATTAGAGAGTGAGAGGGTTGAGGCTTAATGTGTTATTAATTATGCTTCTTATAAGGACAACTTAATGGCACTGTTTGTGTGTTATCCTTACCATAGTGTGTGCTGTTTTTTTTTTCTTAGAGGGAGTTGGGAGTGTTGGACTTAAGCACAAAAGGCCAAGAAACCACCTATTATACTCTTTTTTTTTTTTAAATTAAAATAAAAAGAAAAGGCAGTAATTCTCTTATCGAGTCTTCTTTTGTAATTTAATCACTACATTACATTTACATTTATGTTCTTTTAACAACTAATATTGAAACAATCTAACATTTGCCAATATTAAGGTTATCCTATTTAGTAATTGTTTAACAAATTGTGAACGAATGCATTTGAGAACAAATGACAGTTTTTGTACAAAATCTAGTTAGTAGTATTATTCTCGACACAAAATCTTACATAATTGTCGAAGCCTAATCAACTGCCTCCTCTGATTAATGCTCGAGCATAATACCATCTCTATTTTACAGAGTTAATATTAATATGCAATTGTCTAACAATTTTAAAAAGTTAATAGATTATTTCTCTAAATTTAATACCATTTTGGGTGTACACAAGTCACACACGTCTTATATAAAATGACATGTCTTGTTGTAATTAGAAGAGAGAACAATTGAATAACTAATAATGCTGGAATTCTCAAATGCAATGGTACTATAATTTGTCATGTTATCCCATCTTTCTCTAAGGGTCAATTTCTTGTTAACAAGAATATTTTTGTCCCCAAATTCTTCAGCACATGGGCTGCCAATTTTGTAAAGTTAGGTTTAAGTCCACTCACCAATAGTTGAACATACAATATAAATACATAAAATGCTCTCTTTTATTAATATAATTTAATTTTTTGAATATGGTTTAACTTGTTATTGAAGTGGATAAATGTCTAATTCCAATCTCACTTTTAAACAATTATGTTCGAGAATTTTCAAATAATGTCGATTTTAAACATTTCTAGATGCGATTATGAGTTGAGGAAACATTGCCAAGAGTTGAGGAAATATTCGCAGAATGTTTGATACGGTAAAGGACAAGGTTGGATCACCCAATGCCAAAGTAGGCTTTGGGGGCATCCACCTCAAGTTACTGGGTGATTGTCCAGGCCCCTTGGGCACTCGTCCCATGCTTTTGGGCGTGCACCCATTTTTATCAACGAGTTTGATTTGATCTTTACATAGGTATTTTGCGATTTCTCCAACTTTTTTCGTCAACCTAGGGTTCAATGAGATTTCCTCCAACTTCATCTCCTTATGTCCTTTTCATTGCCAATATAGCACTATCAAATTCAACATCTCCTTCTCTTTTAATAAAATTCGCGATAATTGGTTTAAAAAAAAGAAAAGTCAAGATAATTCTAATATAGTTGAGAGACTAGTCGCACTACTACAAGTATACCTAATGTACACACTCTGATATAAATAAACACCTAATTCAACATAATTTATTATTTATATACTATTTCGGGGGTGTGAATTAGTCAAAAAGAAATGTTTAGCATTTATATCTCTTTTAACTAAATGGTTGACTAATTTGACTGTTTTAACATTTTAGATGCCACTTTATACAAGCTTGATTTCTTAGTGCTTAATCATGGGAATCTTCTAAGGAATGCCGTGACATGCAATACAAATTACCAAATTAATCAAATTGTACTAAAAATAAGCGTTAATGGGATTTAGGTAGGATATTTTCCTTTTTAGAAGATGCCGCGTTGTATTTAATCATGCTGTTTTGATCGACATATTTTTTACGAATTAACATTATTTATATCGACTTTAGTTAATTACGTCTGGATTAGTATACTACAATAAAACTACTAATATGAACCATAGATGAATACGTGCTTATGCATTTTTCATGTTTTTTTTCTTTCTCTATCAAGTTACATTTTCTTTTTTGGGATCTTCATAGTATTTACATATTTTCACACAAATATCGGTAGTGATTGTAGGTCATGGACCCCTTGCAAACGCAAAGTCTTATTTGATTGGAAAAAATAGGTTTCCACATTGACAATTTCTAAATTTTAATATTTTTCTATTGCCTCAATGTGAAAATAAAATATAAAATATATAAAACTATCTGACTATAATTTATAGGACATAAATACTTAAAAAATATTATTATTCATAAGTACAATAAATAGAGCTAGCTTTTAGGGCAAATATCCACACTTAGTCGAACTTTTGTTAGTGAATTTTGATAAAATTGGATGAAATTATGTATTCCATAAAATATATTGTAAAAATTAATATTTAATCAATTAAAAAGTCGATAAAATTTTCGCAAACAAGCACATAGTGCAATGTGGTGAATACGACTAAATAAGATGATATATAAGACTTGAAATTTTCTCTTATATACCACCCATTCTACCAACCGACCGAAAAGCGAGCAACAAAATTATCAGATGGGACCCACTTCACCGTGTGGTAGCTAGCTTAAGCCATGGAGAAAAGATTTCTGTGGGATCCAACGTCAAATACTTTAGGTGGGCCGTCAAATCCTACATCAATGTCGAAATGCGAATCCCATGTGCAATATGATCAGTTAAAGGAAAAGCCCATTATTTTTAAAGTGACTCTAGATGTGCAAAGCCCAATAAAAGGTTTATTGGGCCACGGGCCAGTCTGTTTGTTAATCATGTGGATGAACTGTCAGTGAACACAAAATTTCTGATCAATCTAGGTAATGCGAAACAAGGCGAAGAGTATTCAACAAATATGTTAATGAATAGGGTGGCAATCATATCCAATATGATGGTTCGCTCATGAAATACATCATCGTGCACAATCTGCATAACACTCTAATTGTCACAATAAAAGGTGTTGCATAATAATTTTCTATTCCCATATCATGGAATAACCATCTCAACCAGATGAGTAAGTAGTATTTACTAAATCTCGATACTCCACTTTAGTACTTGAATGAGTGATTAATTTCTACCTTTTACTTTGCCATGAAGTAAGAAAATCCGCTAAAAGGAAACAATATCATGTGGTGGATCGGCTATCAATGGGATCACCTGTTCAATCAGCATTAGAATAAGCTTGTAACTCAAGAGATGACTTGGTAGAGAATTAAAGTCAATAAAACAGAATTCCTTCAATATAGCATATAATACGAAGAACAACAACAAAATGAGTAGTCCGTGGAGCTGGCATAAACTGAGTAACTACCTGAACTACATATGCTATATCTGGATGATAACTATGAGATAGACTAAACTTACAACTAATTGTCAATAAAGACTAGAGTTTTCTGGGAATGAATTTGACATTAGTCTTAATTGGAGTAGAGGTAGTTTTGTTATCACTCAATTGAGCTGTGATATCAAATCCGAGGCATATTTAGCTTGTAAAAAAATAGTATCATGTACCATCAGAAAAGACCTTAAGTCCGATTTAATAGTTAAGCAAACCAAACTCTTTCATCAGTGGCGGACCCAGCACTAAAGTTCAGCCCGGGCGAACGTTGGCCGGTCAACGTCGACAATCAGCTATCGTAAAAGTGAATCGTTTATTAATATTTAATTAAATAACATTAAAACTTGCTTAACATCTTCTTCATTAGTTTTTTTTTTCACTTAACCCTAATTTCCTAAAAATATAAATTCCCAAAGCACAATTCACAAATCAAAATTAACGCAAATCAAATTCACAATTTACGTATATTATATATTCTCAAATTCACAAATTCCCAATTTTCATAAATAGAAAACCTACATCTAATTTGTTGGACTCTCATACTATTACAGTATACACTGAATTTTTACATGTTTCTTCACATAAACCATGACCATATAGTAAACATTGAAATCCACATTATTAAAAATCTATCAGTTTGAGCAAATATATCTCTAGAGCACAAATGCAAGTATGCAACTTATAAGGTTCAAAAAGTTTCTGGCCACATGCAACAAATTTTGAGGCTTTGACAATTCTTTAAACAAAAACAAAAAAATAAAAATATTATCAAACAAAAAAAAGTAGAAGACCACGCATAGCAAAACATACAAGGAAAAATTGGAAAATGCACAAACAAACTCACCAGTAACCACTATCAGAATGGTCCCATGAAATTAAGGACGGTGACATTCAAAAGCATTTTCAAATGGCGTATTTTTTGCAGAGAAGCTGAGAACCCTCTTCCTATAGGGATACACATTGGGGAAAAAAATACAAACCAACGTCACTTTTTCCATTCAGATCGAATAAATCCACTCCAATTTTTTTTTCTAATTTCCAAACTTATATGACATTATGGTTCAAGAACCAACAAATCTAGTTCAGGTAAACACGAAGAAAGAAGCTATGGATGTTGACGGTATGGGCACGGATGTTGACGGAGAAAACATAGGCAACTGCCCGAGCAGTTTCCTTGACAACGGTGGCGTCGAGAGCCATCGATACTATTTGGCTCGCAGAACCGCGGTGAAGATGCTGAGGGACCGTGGATTTGTCGTTCCAAGTTGACAAATTGAAGTTTCTCTTCAAGAATTTCGTAGCAAGCATGGCAGCAATTTGAGAATCTTTTCTCTGCACAAGGATGACCCTTCGAATAAGGTCTCTGTTTTTCTCCTTTGCTTTTGCTTTTTGTGAGATTCCTATACTGCATTGAGTGATTGAAATCGATAATTTTGCATCATCTCCCTCCTCTTCCACTACCGTTTGGGAAATTTTAGAATTGGGGATTTTGATTTGGTTTTGTTTGTGGGTAATGGGTTGCAAATTAAAAGGCACACTTAAACAAGGCCCAAACAAAATAAGAAAGGAAAAAAAACAAAATTCATTGGCTGACGCTCCATTTCTTCCCGGCGTCTTCTTCGTCTTCAAGCTCCGGCGTCTTCTTCGTCTTCAAGCTCCCGACGGACTCAGCACGGGCGGCCGCGGGGGCTAGCCAGGTGTTGGGTCCGCCCCTGTCTTTCATATCAAACTATTTATTGAGATATTGTTTGAGTTTAGCAATGCCCCGGAAGTTATCATCACTTGTAATAATCATATCATCTTCATAAAGGAGAAGAAGAATATGACATTTATACGTTGTGAATAAATAAGGTACACCGACCTGGACATGTGACCAAGTTGTTATCTTACGTACTCTCCCTTAGGAGTGTCGATTCCTTATAAGAAAGACTTAAGTTGAATTACAGTACTGATTGTGGGCAAATTGTAACATCTGAAGTCGGGAAAATCCTAGACTTGGAAGTGCTAATCTTCAACTATGTTGAAATATATAGTCGAGAAAAGTAATTAAGTTTTTTTAAAAAAAAAACACATTATAAATAATAGTAACATTGTTTATGGAAATAACTTGTACAAAATTATATATATAACATAACTATAATACAGTTAAATTAAATATTAACTTTATTTCTAAATAAATGTAAGTCATTAACATTATTACTATTGAGTCTACCTTGCCCAAGCAGTCGTCTCAAATCATCTAACTTTCACCATCTGAAAATGGGGGACATGGAATAAACTAATGCTCAATAGGTAAACCTCATGCACATGAAAAATGATTGTTAGATGCATGTGCATTACTTTCAAATAAATAACTTCCCAAAATATGTATAATCTTTCTTTCATTTCCTTAAAAATTTGAACATTCACAAAATGAGTATCGTTTAGTCCATCAGAATACAATGGACCATTGTTATTCGAAACCCGTTAAATTTATTGATAGTATCACAAGACGATTAACATTAAATATTCAACGTTAGTTGGGTGAGTTGATCCCCCACATCCCATTTTACAGTCACACCTTTCATGCTATATGCATACACTTCTTCAAAAATAATGGAATACAAATATTTTAAAAATAGTATTTTCTAACTTTATCAACTATATCTCATTCGCGCTCATTGATGTATTGATATGATTATATGTATGAGTATAACATGACCATTAATCGTAAGATGTAAGACCATAGAAAATTAGCACAATATCTATATTTATGCATATAACGTTTGTTCATATAAAAGACATTTAAGGAAGTTCATGTACTAACAAAATTATATGTAACACATTTATACGTTTAATGGTGTAGCATATGAATGTATAAAGGTATATTTACTTACCTGAAATCCTTAGAAATTACATTTTGAAAAGCAAGTGAAAATGTCTCAAGTCGCTTACGAAGTCAAAGCGCCAAATCAAATATCCTTATCTAGGTATGAAAGACCCCAATTCTAGGAGATGAAGCATATGAAGAATATGAGTACTTTGGGGTTGGACATGCATGTGTACAAAGGCAAATTTTTTATGGCTAATTTTAGTCTTTTTGTTATAAATTAGAGAGAAAAGAATGAGAGAAGTCAATAAACTTTTGTGTTCTAATAAGAACCAAAGTCCCATATATATCGTAAGAAAGTAGGGATACAATGGTTACAATGATTAGGATTGCAGAGGTATAAAAGTCGTTCATAAGTACTACCATATGTTCAACACTCACCCTTGAATGATTATTTAAATAATAATTATCTCATTGAAACATTGTTGGACAAAAATTTGATGGAATAAAAATGCCAACAAATGAAACAAAAAGCACAAATAATTTGGAGTAATAAAATGTTGCATCGTTAAAATCTTATCAAGAAAATTCAATGGAACAAAACTTGATCGAATGAAAAATAGTACAACTATCCCTCTAATTTCAATTCTTGTATTAAGCTATTAATGTCTTGTATGTCAATGTCTTCAATATTGAGGTCTTGTACGTCAATGTCTTCAAGAAATGGACAAAACTTGATGATTTAGAAAGTAGCTCTTGTTGATCTCCTCGAAAATTCATACATATCAGAGTATTATTTTGAGGGTAAATATTTTTTAGGTTATAGATATTCATTACACAAAGAATAAATCTCATTAAAACCTTATTAGAAAAAATCATATGTGAAAAATTCTAATGAAAGAAAAAGAGTACATTTATTTTTTTGAGTACACTACAAAGTGGTTTCGTTAAAAACATTGTCAAAAATAAAAAATAAAAAAATCCAATGAGACAAAACCCCAATCAAGGAAAAGAGTACAAGTACAACACGTATTCACTCCATTTTCGTTTGGAGATTTTTATATTAGAATCGAATATCATCACGCTTCAGGTGTGCCATAAATTTATCAAATATAATATGAATGAATCTTTCTTCCAGGAGTCAATTCAAGTTGGAGCAATTAAAGCCAGTGTGTTAGATTATTAATCTCTTTGATCAATAAATGCATCTAAAAGAATTATCTTTTTAACTTCTAGTTCGAATGGTCTTTTACGATAATTTAGTTAATGATGCATTTGTACATTACTTCCAATTTCTTAATTCCTCCCTCTAAAGATGAGAGAATTGTTCACTCCAATTGATAATCAACAAACCGCGTAATAAAATATCACCAGTTAGAGGTTGACATATTATATAATGGCTCAAACTACTCATTTATTCTCAGCATTCTTTACATTTCATCTTAGTTGATCGTGGTTGATCAATTTTATATATACTGCACTATCAAAATAAGTAGATGAAAAATTAGGCGCTGACTATAAGTCATTATAATGTGGAGAACTGCGATATTGACATAATGCGTAATAACATTCTCCAAACAGAAATGATAAGTATTTTGTTCTCAATTGTATTAAATTGATGTCTTTAACATGCAATATTATTAAAAAAAAAATAAAAATTAACGTCCCAACTAATATTTATTAAAATGTTGAGATTTAGACTTACTAATATTAATAAGACACATCGTCTTATTGGATAATCTGAAAATTATGCTCACAATTTAAAATATGAGCAATAATTTCACAAATTTCGGGTTGTGAACACCATGCAATCATCTAGTATTTGTATCAAATATATTAGATACAAATAATAAATAAATGATCAACATAGAGGATGATAGGGACCCATTTATCACCCTAATTAATTTTCAGAAATATAAGAAATTCAATCTATATTTTAGTTAGTGATGATCAATTTTCGATAAAGAGAACAAATAACATATATGAATTCATTGGATTGAAGAATCTTCAGATTTTTCGTTGAACGTCCATTTGAATTTTTAATTTCGTGTCATTATTGATCTAGTGATTGTCCATCTGATCTTGCCAAACAATAATGCATTTAATAATTGAACTTCTAGTTCAATATAGTATTTGTTTCAATTGTACCACACATTTTAAAAAGTTAAATACTTTTTTTTTTAAAATTTGGTAGAGAATAAATTACTATCAATAGTAAACTTTTATTCTCCCACATAATGTAGCATTAACTCTTCTACAATATCAAAACAATGTTCATCTTGAATATTAATATATACTTAGTTAGATTATTCACACGTTATAGAACAATATTTTTCAAGAATATTGATATAAATAAACTATTGCTTCTTTAGAAACAACTTAATTAAAATTGTAATTCTTCAGGATCAATGTAATATTTAAATTGAAATGTCTAACTTGTGATTTTTTAAAAATAACAACATAATATTCTTCAAAAATATTAATAAATATAAAATTGTGCTTCTTTCAAAGCAACACAATATTCTTCAAGAAATTGATTTGTATTAATTGATTCAAATAATTCTACAATATTTTTCTTGAATATATAAATGTCAGATTGTATTTTGTTTCAGGATAATAATAATATCATACTCTTCAGGAGTAATAACATATTATTGTTTAAAATAATAAATTATTTAAGAATTTATTCTTTAGGAGTAAAATCATAATTTATGTTATATTTTATACTATTATGCTTTTCCAAAGCAAGTAAAATCTAACGAAAATATTAATGAGAATTATAATGTACTACTTTGAGAGTGTATTATATTTTATTATTACTTCTTCAAGTACAATATATCAATATTCCCCCGGAATATTGAAAATTATAATTCATGTTTTTTATGAGCAAATAATATTTTTTTAGAATATTAATTATAACGTTGTGTTACTTCGGAAACAACAACATGATGTATTATCAATTTATAATTTATAAAGGAACATCTAAAAATATATAATCTAGTTAAAAATATTAATTATCATACTGACATGATGTGATATAAAAATTAATTACAAAACATGTATTAGGAAAAAGAATCTTTATATATAGAAGTCAACATAATTGACTAAATATTTTATTGACTAAATCTTTTGCCAGCACGCGAAAGATACCAAACATGTGAATTCACATATGTAGAAGTTAAATGCATGAATAACTTCAAAATTAAATTCACATACACGGAAGTTAAAGGTATGAACTCTAGATATCAAAATGCATGAATTAAATGTATGAATCAAAAGACAATGATTGTTGTAGAATTAATGTATATGTAAAAAAAATCCTCGTGCATATAAAAAAATTTGTGAATTAATACATATGTATATAGAAAAAAATCACACGTCACCACATTAATTTCGTTACACGTGATATATTATTATGTTTATAAAAATTATTATATTCAAATTCTAATTCACTTTGTTTGGAGAAAATCGTGCTGATAACGTGTTATATATTAGAGAGAAAAAGAGAAGAATGAGAGAAATGAATAGACTTGTTTGTTTTATTAATAACCAAAGTTCCATATAATAGGAAAAAAGTAGGGATACATGATCGTAATGACTAGGGCTGCAGAGATATAAAAGTCATTCATAAATACTACTATATTTACAATACTTTTCTAATTTATGGTTCCAAATTTTTAATGGCATCTAGTTTTGTGCAATCGTTAATTAAGAAAAATGTAACACCTAATTGTCTTTGATTACCTTATTTAACATTAAAATGTATAAAATTTACTTAATAAGAGAAAATCTTCAAATACAATGTCTAGATTCAATACGTAGTGTCACAATATATATACACACACGCGTGAAATTAATTTCCTAAGCACCAGGTGACGTGGCACACTAACATATATGGTGTAATCAGTTTTGTATCCAACCATTATCTCCCACCATATTGTTCAGTGTAGTTCGAGACTTGTTCCAAGTACCATGATTTTATCAGTAATTACAGACATAAGATCCATAGGAGATCATATATTAGATTGAGATGTATCACGTGATTTGACAATATTACATCTTGAATAGAAACAAATGTTTGTATGCATCAATGGTTTCAAGACGACGAAGATGGCCTTTCAACATCTTTTCAAATGTGTAATTTATATTAATAAGGTAGAATTGTAAGTGTATTTTGTTTCTTTAATCATTATTATATTTTATTTATTTAATTATTTTAAAATCTGTACGTATAATATTCATTCACGTATAGTATCGACCTCACATGTATTATAACTTATCTCAACCTCGAATAGAGGATTTTTTACAACATTATAATACTTTGTTAAAATATTATTTTTTACATTTCTTATATCCTTCTCACTTAATTAATTATTTTGACAAAAATATAGTTTCCTCACATCTTCATTATACCTCGAAATGAGAGAGTACAATTAACATTTTAATTAATAAATCATAAAATATAAGCAACTCACGAGCCAACTCGATTCGCCCCACCAAGGGACGAGCCAAGCCACCTTTGATGACGTGATCCAGGTCGAGCTCTACTGGCCACATAGGTGACTCGTGCCGACTCGCATGATGAGCCAAGCCGACCACAACACGATAATGAGCAAGCCGAGCACTGGACCCAATCCTTTCACCACCCCTAAGATTTTTGATCGGGTGTTGCTTCATATATATTGGGGTGTACATAATGGACACCCGACACCCCCTATTGGAGGGAGTGCCGGTGGGGTACATCTAATATTTTCCTTTTTGGTCACTCTCGTGGACAAAAAGTTTCTTTAAATTGACATTAATTATATTTCAACAACTTAAAGTCGTAAATCCCCATTATCAATCGATACAAATCGATCCAAACTCAATTAAAGAAATATTGCACAAGTACAACAGGATATAAAGGACGTCTGGTTTATGTCAAACGTTTGACATATTGTTGTTGAATTTGACTATTCTGTACCTTCTCATGAATTTCTGACATGATAATAACCAGATTTAGAATTGCAGTCAATATGCAGTATTATTTGTATGCCAATAGACAAAAAGTTGCAGCATAAAAACTAGGACAAATCCTGCAGGCTGCAATTCTGACTTTTTGTGGAAATAGGAACATTCTGGTTGTCACTTTCATCATTCAGGAAAACAGTGGTTAGAACATTGCTTGAATGTAGAGATGCCTTCAAAAGCTTCATAGCCTAAAGAAAAATAAGATTCAAAATCAATTGTGTACCCGAAAACGAAATTGCGATTTCTGCAAGAAAATGACTCAAAATCAAGAACATTGACACTGTAACCTTGTTGAACTACAACAACTCCAAATTAAGCATTGATCTCAATAACTTTAGGGTCAATTACATGATTCTTTTTTTTTTTTTTTTGGGTCATTCTTTCTGTGGCTAGATCTATTGAAGGATCTAAAACAAGTGATCCTTAGCAATTATAACATACTGGCCGTGTGAGTATTGGCCGTAATTGAAAATAGAATGTAAAATAGACGAAGTGGACCCCTCTATATGTTAAGCTTTTAGATAGATGGTTCAGTGTGGTATTAGTTTCTTTTGGTCAATCATTCAAAAAGTACAGTTCAAGTGTTAGGCATTACGAAAAATTAACTCGGCTTGCACATGTGGTAGCATACTGAGACACAATCTAATAATTAAAATTTGCTAACACCCCAATTTTTTAGATGGGGTGGTTCAGCGTACCTCATTCATCCCAAACTGTACATCCTTTTCTTGCAGTGCAACCAATTCCTTAACATTATATTTGTTAAGCAAAGCAATGCTGGATACAGTCGACAAAGGCTTCACAACCAGATCATCCAGTACCATGTAAGTGACTGCATCTTTCACAAATCCGCCTTCATTCGGCCCATCTTTCTTTTGTGGAGGAGCAACATAACTAACACCTCTGCTCATTGCTCTGGTGCAACTTGGGCAAGGTGTATTGGGATCATCTGAAAAACTGGATCGATCACTGCAGTTAACACATATATAGTAGGTTTTGTCAGCTGGTTTATCAGTGAGCAATGCTAAAGGCACAGAAGAAATCGAATTCGGTGCCTTCGGTTCCAGGAATATCTCCTTGTTCTTGCCCTGTAATATATACGTATCGTTCAAATCCTCAACGCTTTCATAGAGCTTCCCCAAGCAGCCCACCATTTCTTGTTTGCCGAGTAACCTAATAGCAGTAGCAAATGGCATAGCAAGAATGTGAAATATGAAATCGACAAAGTCTTTCTCAGCTTCAGCAAATAAAACCCTTTTGTTTTTCGGATCAATCAACAGCTTCAAGTGCACCTTGGATTCTGCCATGCTGCTTATGAAAATCTATCTGTGTTAGTACCCGTTGCTGAAGAGAAATTTAGAGTATTTATATAAAGATTAGTCACAAGAAAATCAAATTGCAAAAAGATTCTCAAAAGTATGGTGCAACTAAGCATGTGTGAAATAATTTGTGCAGTGGGTACTTAACTGATACCGTCCATTTTTTTTTTCCCTGAGAAAACAGGAAATTTAAAAAAATTGAATTCTACAACCAAATGTAATCTCTTCTAATTTGTTTCTCGATTAACACCATAATTACTCTTTTTCACGTGTGGTAAGTGGACGAAACAATACTACCGTATGTTAAGCAATATTGTCAAACCAAGCCGGATTTCGACCGGGAAAAAACAAATCCAGTTCATGCTAAAACCTCTTTAGTTAAAAACGGGGTTGGGGATCTGGTCATATGGCTGGTTCATGGACCAGGTTTTACTGGGTATCTTCAATTTTACTATTTTAGTGTCTATTTTCCAAGTCTAAAGCGTTGAAATAATTCTAAATACTTCGTATATAAGGATAGAACATCATTAATTCTCGTTTTAGGTAAAATAAACCATCAATTCGCCTATGAAATCAAGCAAGAACTTAACTGGGTAATTAGGGTCAGCGCCTGTTTGGGAGTTTTGGGCAGGTTAGGGCATGTTCTCTTTGCTATTTTCAAGTCGTTTTCTGTTTTCGATTTTCCAAAACAGTGAAAATGCGTTTTCCATCCTATTCTCGAAAACGCAATTTTGAAAATAAGTTAAAAATTTACAAAGAAAACCCAAAACGACAGATTGTCGTTTTAGATGTTTTCAGTTATAATCAAGCCAAAATTTTCAAAACGCGTTTTGGGTGTTTTCAAAACAATTTTTCAAAATGTCAAAAAGAATACATTTTCAACAATCTCAACATGGACGCTCAAAATACAACCCAAAATGAATTAAAAACTCAAAACACAAAATTGAAATACAAAGAGAACAACCCCTTAGGGTTTCTAAAGTATCGATTTTGGTCGTTTGTTAGGCCCATTTTGGATATTATTGGTAGCACTTTTGAAAATCAAGAGAATATTTCTTAATAAACCAAAATGAACAACTTGTTTGTTTTAAGTTTATTAAACAAAATATTACAAATTCAATAATTTTATTAATTACGTTAAAAAAACATAACAAGTAATTTAAAATTGCAAAAAATAACAAAAGAGTGACTGAACTTTGAAATCGAGACATATGTAAACACAATTTCCTAACAATAGATTCGGGTCATTGGCCAATTCAACCAGCAACTGAGTGAATTGGACCAAGTGTTACAGGGTGAATATTCGCTTCTAGAAAAAAAAATGAAAAACAACAAGAATTCTTAGCCTTCTCTTTAATTTTAGTGTCATTGCAACTTTTTCCTAGCTAGACTATTTTCAAAGTTTAAAATGTTAAATATAATCCTAAAATGTTTCTAATCTTCGGATATAAGAATATAACATCATTAAATTCTCCAAAGAGGGAAAAAACATCAACGAAATCATGAAAGAACTTAAATTCTCCAAAGAGGGAAAAAACATCAACGAAATCATGAAAGAACTTACCTGGGATATTTAGGTTTAGGGTTTCTATTCTTCCACTTTGTAAGCACCAGAATTAAAACTACTTATAGACCTGAAATACGTTGAGATGAAAGTGTTTTTGTGCAGTAAAAGTGAGTGAAATAATGCAAAAGCATCACATTTAATAAAGTAAAAAAAAGAAGTTTATGTGGTGCGACAGTCAAAAGCCCTAAAGTTGATGCTCTCCCATTAAAAAAAAGGTCAGTTACATGATTTTCAGATGGATATTTGTTTTGTTCAAATGAATTGATATTCTTTTTCTTTTTAATAAGATTTTTTATCCAAGGACGATCAATGCAAAGTGATTGGTTATACATAACTAATTAATCTCTGATTCATAGTGGATAAAAAATATGTTGTCAACTGTCGATATCATGTTGCCATATCGACTGTGAAATAAATTTGAAAATATCTTTGTTGTGTTCAATCAAATACCTGTCTAAATCAAGCCAGACATGAATATGATATAGTACTATGTATTATCAGGGTGGCAGAGAAACTTGGGGACTAAGGAAGTGCGACAAAGTTGCGGGAAAAAAACAAAAACGGGGAACAGAATTTAAGAATCATAAAAGAGATTAAAGAAAAAGGGATTGTACGGATTGGAAACCTTACGCGACGGCTTTAGTCTTCGTCAAGATGTTCCCCAGCATTTTCCTACTTTTCTTGATTGGCTACACATTTCTTCCATTTAATTAGTTAATAATAAGATGTGATTTATTTATTTATTTTTCAAAAATCTCCTTGGAACTTCCAAAGGATACAACATCACAAGACTTTTCCACTATCCATTATGACCTCTTTGAAGCAATACGGCCTCGTTTATGCATGCTAGAAAATCCAGAAACTAAGTTTTTGATGATTGAATAATCTGAAGTTTGAGAAATTCCAAGAGTCAAGCCATTGATTAAAGAGCATTTTTTGTGTACAATGACTTTTGTTCGCGTGAAATCCGCAAACGTACGGGATCGTTGTACAAGTAATAAGATTTATGAGTTAAGAGTATCGTTCCCACAAGAAATAATGTCTAATTTATAGTTCAATAGCTACTATTAAATTCGAAATGTGATCATGAAGTCAAAACAGATTGTTTGTATATTATTTTATACTTATCCTAAATTAAAAATAACAAGTAAAATATTTATTTAATACGTGGATATTTGTATTGGAATCGTGAATCCCCCTATTTCCATCTATTTCAATTCTCAATAATTAATCTAGTAAATTCAAGCATTCAAGACAATCGATAATCCACTATTATTTAATATTCTCTTCCAAGATATATTAAACCTATGACTAACACGACCCGATCCTATTCCTAG
>CAIGRO010171940.1:0-24077 GCA_903798355.1 Fraxinus baroniana
TTAGAGCTTTAGAGTTAGAGGTATAGATTGGGCTGGGTAGAATTTGAATTGTATTAATTAGTTTGGGCTTTATCTTTAGGCTGGGATAAATAATAAAAAAAAAAGTTTGAGCAAATTTTTTTTTTTTTCCCAGTAATGTGGCTCCGCCACTGATTTGACACTTATAAGAAATCTCCTTATCACGACTTTAAATAGCATATAAGGATTATGTCTTTTATGATCAAGGAGCTGAAGTCAATCGATCCCATACTCTGTGATGAATAGAAAGTTCAAGTTTTCATCTACTCCCTTTCTAGTAACTGAGAACATCTAAAAATCAATTCAACCCATAATAATAGCAATAAAACTTTTGTTGATGTTGTCCACCATGTTGAACTAGATGATGAGTGGCTTGGTAAAGCTAAATCTTTGGGACATGCTTTTGAGGTCGAGTCTAGTCCTGGCAAAGTCTCGGACTTTAAGCATAAGAAGAATTGGAACAAGGCAAGAAAGGAAAATGAAAGGATATTGGACGTATAGCTAAAAAGAATAAGTCCAAGAGTAATAAAAAGGGGAAATGGTTTGGAAACAATAAAAACAAAAAGCAAGATGAACTGCTACAATTGTCAAGTGTAGGGTCACTTCGCTCGGGATTGCCATAAGATAAAAAAGGTAGCTTATGTAAATACTTATTTTAGTGTTATGCTTATTGAATATTAACCTTTGTGGATTATGAACTAAGAAGCGACACATAACTAAGGATCAAGAAAAGTCATCGAGTTCTGGTGAATGGTGATACCCAGCTGGCACAAAGTAGATACATGTCAAAAATGATGATAGAGCGTATGTGAAAGGATGATGTACATGAAAGTTACATTTGCATGGAGGTCATACTATTCTCCTTCATGATTACACCACGAATATGTCGAAACTTTATTTAAGTTGTTCTTTTAAGATTAGATCTCAATTTGAGTTTTAGTGTTCTGTTTGTTTAAACAATGGTGGTATATATTATGAATCTAGACATTTGTCTGATAGTTTCTTAGTGTTGGATTGTGAACTAAACATAACCAATGTTCACAAAACTAAATTGGACCAGCTTGTGTGATCGGGAAAATCATGAACATTACAAAAATCGATTCGATTGATTCCTAAAAACCAAATATTTTAAAATCGGGAAAATCAAATATTGTTGTAGTGTTATAAAGTTCATAATAAATTTAGAATGCTGTAGATGCTACACATGGACAATAGATATTAGGAATAACAATATCGTGTGTCATATAGATAATCATATAATTTAATACAATCTAATTATTTGAGACTAGGAATAGGATTGTATTGTGATTAGAATAGATTTAATTTATCATGGAAAAGAAATTTATATATCATGCTTTATCGATTATCAAGAATGCCCGAATGAAACTAAATTGCATAATCAAGAATTGAAGTAAATAACAATAAGCGAATTTGAAATCCAATACATCCATAAATTAATAAAAACAAATGCTTTTTACATTTTTCTTAGATTAATTTAGTATAATCTCAAACCAAAACTCTTGTGTGTTACATAATTCGAACTTCATACAAAGACATCAACACTAGAATTGATATTTATTCCCTGTGAAACGATGACTCTTCTCATTACATTTGTTATTTGTGTTGAATCTTGTATGTTTGTGGGTTTACTCGATCACATAAACTTCATTATACTGAGCTGGTGTACTTGAAAATATATATACATCATCATTGGCATTATTTCAATCTGAAATCTAATGAACCAACACTTTTCTTCCTTTGTAGAAAAAAATATCGTACTACCAAACCATAGTTAGTATTATTTCTCCACTTCCACATGCTACCATATGAATCATGTGATTTGTACTGGTTGTACACATTATTCAATTGCCCCAGATAAATAATCAAGATAAGATTACTATAAGTAACTGAAATGGAGTTCACTATCCATTTGACATGTTTTAACTGCTAGATCGAGTTCTCAATTTAGATTCCTTAGAGAAATGAATATAAGAACTTAAGTTAGGAATTGAGGAACGCGTGTACTAAGATTTGTACAATGTATTCAATTTATAGAGTCTGGCATGTACTTTAACGACAATGAAAAATGAGAGAATTGATCTCTACTTTTTCGTTGTGTGACTGCCTGAGGTATATATAACATCATTTAATATTCCCATATAACTTTCAACTACTTCTTAGGACTTCATTATAGTGGGTTTACTCGATCACATAAACTTCATTATACTGAGTTGGTGTACTTGAAAATATATATACATCACCGTTGGCATTATTTCAATCTGAAGTCTAATGAACCAACACTTTTCTTCCTTTGTAGAAAAAAATATCGTACTACCAAATAGAAAGGAAGGTAAAAGTCCTACGAACTAACTGAGGTGAATACCTATCTGAGAGGAAGAATAGAACATTGCTTGAAATGGCATGGTCTATGTGTGCAAGCTAACTTACCTATTTTTTTTTTTGGAGAGATATGTTATTGATTGATACCTATATTCTTGAGTTAATTGCCCAAATAGTCACTGAGCAAGCCATGCCTCCAATCACTGAACTTTAAAAATCACGCAACTAGTTACTAAACTTTGCCAATCGTAATATCAATAGTCACTCAGCTCACAGCCGTTAACTAATTGGACTGAATGTTGACGTGGCATGCCACTCAGATGGTAAAGGCCAAATGGATGAATTTGTTACATAGTTGGCATTTTGAATAAGGAAAAAAGAAACGGAAAAAAATTGAAAGGAAACCGAAATGAAGCTGGTGACAGTTCTATAAGCCACATCCAAAAAAATTTCTTTTGTTTGATGACCATTTTCTCATGAATTGAAGATCCATGGCCATTTTCTCATGAATTTCATGTTGGTTGGTCCACTTTGTTGGTTGCAGGTGTGGAGAAGCATCAATTGAAAGGGTCGGTTTCTTGTGCGAATTTTAGGCCTTCCATATGGGGGCGAAATTGGAGATGACCCATAGGTACATTAGGTGGCCCTTGACGAGGTGGTCCTAGTGGAGGTGGTCTGCGATCGTGATTCATCCCGCCGGCGCCAAAAATTGATTTTGGTGGTCCGAGTTCGCTGTTGATGAAGTTGGTTGGGAATTCTTATTTTCTGTAGTATTTGATGGTATGAAGACATCTGTAGGTTCGTATTGAGGAGATTGATCGATCTGGAGGTTTTGTAGGGCATGGGTGTCGCCGGAAGTGAAGATTCAGACCACTTTTTATTGCGCAGGCACCTATTTCGGCTTGAATTTTCGGTCAAATAGATTGGTGTTATTACCGGAGCTTTGATGGGTTACGAAGAGAAAAGTGAGGGCTTCGAGATGGTATGTTGGTTCTGCAACTAAGGTGGCTGGAGGATGGAGTTGTTGTGGTCCGTAAGTGGTTGCAGAAGTGAAGATTCTGGCCACACAGCCTATTTTGGCTTGAATTTCTAGCCAAATCAGTTGGTGATATGGCCGGAGCTTGGGTGGGTTGCGAAGAAGGAAGTGAGGGCTTCAAGGTGGTATGTTTGTCCAGCGTCAGGGTGGCTGGAGGGTGGAGTTTTGGTGGTCCATAAGTGGTGGCTCTAAGGTGGTTTAGGGGTTGATTGTTGTTTTTTTATTTTTAGTTTTTTTAAAATGTGTTCAAATGACAATTGTGCAAGAATTCCGTCCAATTCCTTAACAGTGTGAGTTGAGTGACTACTGGTATTACGATTTGGCAAAGTTCAGTGACTAGTTGTGTGATTTTTAAAGTTCAGTGACCCCTTGGAAGCATGACGTAATGTTCCATGACAATTTAGGCAATTCACTCTACATTCTTCATAGAGTTCTTTCAAAATCAGAACCTACAATACCATATCAGCTTTGGATAGGAAAGGCAAAAAATGTATCTTCATTAGATACTCATTTCAATCCAAATGATATATGTTCATAGGTGAAAATTGGGATTAAACTATAATTGTGATTGAGTTACGTGACGTTACATTTTTCGACAATGATTTCCCTCCAATGGTGAAATTAAAAAGGAAGAACCTTTATTTGAATTAGATGATATAGTAGTGCACCATGAATTGGCTAAGGTGTAAGAGGAAGTACTTCCACCTGCTAATCAAAATAAGAGCAATTTATCTCCAACTGATAGGGTAACATTGGAACTTTCACTTTGTAATAGTGCTAGGAAAAGTATGCATGAATGTCATTTTAAGATTGGAGGGTAAGTTTTTCAAGTATCTTCAAAAGATGATGTAGACCTAAGCTTTATACATGAAGCTCTATCGGACCCTACAAAGTAAAAGTAAAAGATTGCAATTGAAGAAGAGATGAGGTCTAGGAAATCCAATCAACTCTAAGACGTGATTGATCTTTCAATTGGTCAAAAAGCTATTAGAAACAATTGGGCTCTCAAGATAAAGCAAAGGGCTAAGAGTCTATAAAGTGATATCCTCGCTTGGTGGTAAAGGGTTATACTCAATATGAGTGTATAAATATTTTTATCAATAGTGAAATTTACTTCTGTTCACCTAATCAAGCTATAGTGATAAGTTTAGATTTAGATTACATCAAATGGATGTAAAGACTGCATATCTCAATAGAGAATTTGATGAATAATTCTACATGCAACAATCGGTAGGTTTCATTAGAACTGGCCAAGAGATAATGCTCGTAATTATAAATATCAATCTACAACCCTAAAGAAGTATCTATATAGTGGTACTTAATATTTAACAAAGTTGTAATCTCGTACAACTTCGTTTTGCTAGACGAAGCTCACTGTATTTATCTGAAAAGGTCCAAAGGAAAATTTTTAATTTCATCTCTTTACGTAGAGATATTTAATTGGCTCGAAAAGATAAGAAGTACATTGTGATAATTAAGAAAAAGGTTGTCCTCAAATTTTGAAATGAAAGACATGAGTGAAGCACATTAAAAATTTGGCGTTAAAATCTATATAGATCGTTCGAAGAGGTTTAATGCTCTATCATAAGAGTCATATCTAAAAAAGATTCTTGAATATTTCAAAATGGAGAATCTCAACCTCATTGACACTCATGTATCAAAGGGTAAAACTCTAAGTATTCGCATGTCTTAAGACTCTTGAGAAAACAAGAAAAAATGTCCAGAATATTATACTCCAATGTAATTGAGAGCTTGATGTATGTTATGATGTACTCATCCTGACATTTGTCTATCTAGTCAGTATGTATCAATCTAATCCAAGAAGAAGATAGTGGAGAGTAGATAAGAGTTAGTTACTCAATACGCTATCAAGGGAATTGTTTGTGCAAAATAGGATGTACAGATGCTGACTAGGGTGGAGACCTAGATGATCACAAATCAACTTTGGGATATGCATTTGTCTTCATAATGTCGCTATTTCCTTCTACACTATAAGAAATTGTTTGATTAAGGAGATTCCTTTAAGAATCTAAGATTCTCTAATAATGATGTAGGGCATATATAGATTTAGCTCCCGTTTGGCACCCCTTATTTGAAATTATAATTTTTGGAATAGTGTTTTTTGGAGAATATATAGTTGATAAATAATGAATAATTTTTTGATTTAAGTGTAATATTATTTTATGGAAGATTGTGTGGTTTTATAAGAGAGAATAATAAATTTTTTTGGATAATAGGTGCCAAACATGGCTTATTGTGATAGTCAAGCTACTATTTCATATACAAAGAGTCCCAAGTAGGGGTGGACGTGGATTGGATTGGGTCGGTCTTTGTCCCAACCCAACATTATCGGTTTGTTCGAAATCCAACCCAACCCAATCCATGTAAATGTTGAACCTAACCCAATTATGTGTGGGTCGGGTTGGGTTGGGTTGGTCAGTTTGAGATAAACATATTGCATAAAAATAAAAATTATCCAATTTTTTGATGTAAAATAAAATTAGTATTGCCAACCCATGTCAATAAACTTGAAAAATAAAATAGTACAGTCCCTCAAAGAGAAATGCAACACAATGAGAATAACTAAAACATCTTCTGCAATTGAAAAGAACGAGAAAAAAGAACCAGTTGAAGAAACATTCCAACAGGAGGACAATGAAATGCTCAAGACAGCTTCCTTGCTTCGAAGTGTCTCTGAAATGAATTTTGTCAGTGGCAAACTACACAATGTCTTTGAAGCTCTTTCTTCTTTCTGATGGCATTACTGAAAATTCCATTGACACAGATGCAAGCTCTTTCTTGTGCTACGTGTTCATCTAGCATGCTTTTCACTTCTGTAATGGCTTCTTCACTAAAAGAAATTCCCTGAAAACTGGCATTCCAAATCATGAAGTACAAGACCTTAATTAATATAACAAACATGCTAAAACTACCATATTAGTAAACCAAAACTATAGCTGAAAGCTCAACATATATATAGTCAGGAATAGCCAGACTTCAACATATTAATGTTATTACTATTAAGGGAAAAAATCATATCTCACCTATTATCAATTATAAAAAGGGGGGAAAATCATATCTCGCCTATTAAGTATGCACCAAATCAAATCTCGGAGATAAGTTAAAATGCAAAGTCATGTTTTTATTTTGTTTAATCTCAAGTAATAATATTATCAAATTAAATTAATCAACATCGAAGCAAACTTATGCTCAAGAAATGATAATATAAATCACTTAAATAGAAAGCTAGTTTGTTTCCAGCTAGAATATTAATCAAGTGTGTTTATATTCTCTGAAAAATTACATAACTTAACTTTAAGTATGCTACTTCTCAGCTTTAACCTTGGGATAAGCAACACCCATTCCCAACCGCTGTGTCTCCCTTGTTGTTGCTTTAGTAAATGGCAACTTCTTTCTTATCTGACTTATATTCTCGGGTGTTCTGCGGCTCAATCTAGACCAACGGATTTTTGGTTGATTATTTCATTTATTCAATTTGGGAGCAAGATACTACAGTTTTTAATACACTTCAACAAATTTGGACACTGAACTATGGATTTCACTTTTTTGAGTCAGGCTTATAGGATCATTGAAGTCTATAAATTTTGGTTCCCTTGTAATTTGTCCAGTACATTTAAAGTAGAATAGAAACTGAATGTCAAAGAGTGTTAAAATAAAAAGTTTAACAGCTCAAGAACATCAAGATAACCATTTCTAGTTGACAGAAGTAAAGCTCACTATGTGCTGCAATAAACTAGAGCAAGTATATGAGAAATTATGCCCCCAGGGGCATAGGCAAGTTAGTAAGGCCTGAGGTGACGTGGGGAGAAATCCTCCGGCATCGCAGGTTCGAATCCTGACTCAGTGGTCGAGTCTCCGCCCCTTTGGGGTGGACGGGGCTCCACTGGGTTAGGTTCGTATTCTATTGGCTCTCTCTCTCTTAGGTTCCTGCCACTCGTTCATATCCCTCGATTTACAACCCGCCTAGCTGAGCAGCCTCCGGTAAAGGTAGGGGGGTTCGCCTTCGGGACTTCTCCCTTAACAAGTATATGAGAAATTACCTTTCCCATTAATAACAAGTTTTAGTTACTTCTCCAAGCCTCAATCAGTGGTCTCGATCCTCTCAGATCGGTTGTTCTGTGTTCAGTGGTGGGTGGGTGGGTGGGGGAGGGTTGGGATTTGAGCGAGAGCAGATCGGTCGATTTTCTCGGGTTGGTTTGGGTTTTGCCCAGTCCTAGTCCTAAGTTTCACAGGAGAGCCAACACATAGATACAATATAATTTTGTTGCAATAAACTTATGTACATCAAATAGTAACTGATTCATTTACTAAATTGATACTAAATTGGTATGTTTAATAGGCAACAACTGGCTTATTCACATTATCAATTGCCTCAAATATTTTGGAATGTGTTGAGATGAGATAAAATGATCAAGTTGTGTACGTGATCCAATTACCTTGATAAAGAATCAAGACGAGATTACTATGAGTAATTGAAGTGGATTTTCAATTTCCATTAGGCCTATTTTAACTAATAGATCGAGTTCTTGATCGAAATTACCTAGAGGAATAAATAAAAGGAGAACCCAAGTTAGGCATCGAGAAATATTTAAACTAACATCTATACTTTGTTTTAATTTATAGAAATATGTCTTATGCCTTAAGAAAATGGAGAAAGCGCCATAGCATGTATATTATACCACGTGTGATTCGCCAATCAAAGAAAAATAAAATAACGGATTCCTACTTCTTCACTGTGTGCCTCCGTGTGGTATATATAACCTCATTACCTTTGCGAATTTTGATTATTTCTCAAGACGTCATTATAATTTTGCTTTAGAATATTTCCAATAACCATGAATGACTTGGTCTAAGCGGATATTATTGGAAAAATACTTTACCGTCATAATGATCTTTCATTTTGGATCATCAAGAATTATGGAACCAAAGCGAAAGTGTACCTAAATCAAACATGATTAATGCAATGAATTAGTCTGACGGTTTTAGTCTTCCAGATCAATACGTAGTTCTTTATTTCTTTCTGATGATAGGATTCAGAACAGAATGAACAATTCATATGTGATCCAGGGACCATAACTATATATACTAATGACTCATTGACCTAATTCGACCAATCATGTAATTAGGAACATGTCTGGTCTCTACACATCAAAAGCCCACACTTTAATTAGATGCTTCAAAATCCAAAATACCGAAACTTTATTAGATCACTTTAAATGGGTTTAATTAAAATTGATAGCCTTTAATTTAATACACAATATTTCACATATAAGTCCACATGTTCAATTAAAATCCTTACAATATTCCACTTGGGCCTATATGTGTTACCTTATATTTGTGCATTATTATCCTTACGAGTATTCAGAATCTTGTTATCATTACCGAATGTGAATTCAAATAATTCGGTCCATGATTATCAACATAGGATCAAAGAGGCTTTCGCTGCTTATATAGTAACTAAACCTATCAATGGTCACGTATATTGACATAAACGAATGACATAAATCAAGTATGGATGTCTAGGATGAAAATTACGTGTAATGTGATCTTAACATGCCTATTTCCAATTGGTGTGGCCACCTTAATACCTTAGTGCGATCATTTTCAAATGAGTTCAGAGATAATAAACGTAAAACTTCATAATCGAAAACCATATCCAAAAATGACAGTACATGTGTCTAATATGAAAAACAGAGAAATACAAATTCACACTGAAACTAGATATCTTCAAGAAACATTACACCCATATGAGCATTGTGCTCACGAAAGAACTTGGGTATTAATCCCTTGACAAGCGGATCCCAATCATGAGATTGTCCCGATATGTTGTATTGACACATGTCAACTTTGAACTCTTTCTTTAACAGCCAGGAACTTGATCTCCATATGTTTTGACTTCATCGAGCTCTTGTTGTTTTTGGAATACAACACTGTTGATTTATTATCACAAAATAATTTAAATGGTCTTTCTATACTGTCCACAATGCGCATCTCAATGACAAAATTTCGTAGCCATATTCCATGATTTGATGCCTCGTAATATGCTACAAACTCCGCTGCCATGGTGGAAGTAGCTATGAGTGTCTGCTTAGCACTCTTCCATGAAATAGCACCATCAGCAAGCAGGTAGATATAGCATGAAGTGGATCTCCTATTATCTTGGCATTCCGCGAAATTGAAATCAGAATAACCGATGATCTCCAACTGATCCGATCTCCTGTATGTGTGCATGTAGTCTTTTGTTCTCTAAAAATACCGCATTACTCGTTTGGCTGTTTTTACACTGTCCATTCCTGGATTACTTAAATATCTCCCTAGCATCCCAACAATGTAAGCTATATCCGGACGTGTACAAACTTGAGCATACATCAGACTCCCTATAGCTGAAGAATAAGAAATCTTCTGCATTTCTTTATCCAAGTCATTTTTAGGGCATTGACTTAAATTGAGCTTGTCTCCTTTAGCTATACTGTTGTCACCTGATTTACAATCTTGCATGTCATACCTTTCAAGTACCTTTTCGATATAGTTATTTTGTGATAATCCAAGAATACCCCGAGAATGATCCTAGTGTATCTGAATTCCTAATACAAAAGAGGCTTCACCAAGATCTTTCATCTCAAAACTCCTTGATAAAAATCTCTTGGTTTCGTGCAATAAGCTTATATCGTTGTTGGAAAGCAATATCATCAACGTATAAAACCAGGAAAATATGCTTACTCCCACTGAACTTGTGGTAGATACAATCATCAACCAAATTCATCTCGAAACCATATTAGATGAATGAAACTTGTAATACCATTGACGAGAGGCATGTTTGAGTCCATAGATGGATTTTTTTAGTTTACTAACCATTTGCTTTACATCATCCAACACAAATTTTTCTAGTTGTACCATATAAATTGTTTTATCAATGTCACCATTGCAAAACGATGTTTTAGCATCCATCTGATTTAACTCAAGATTGAAATGCACTACCAATGCCATTATAATCCTGAAAGAGTCTTTCGAAGAAACGGAGAGGAAGTCTCTTTATAATCGATGCCTTCTTTCTATGTAAAACCATTTGCGAGAAGACGGGCCTTATACCTCTCCACATCACCCTTCAAATCCCTCTTGGTCTTAAATATCCATTTGTAACCAATGGATTTAGTACCTTCAGGCAATGGAACGAGGTCCCACACGTCGTTATCCTTCATAGACTTTATCTCTGCATTCATGGCATCGAGCTATTTTTGAGAGTTAGAACTTTTCATGGCTTGACGGAAGTTGATCGGATCATCTTCCACGACTCCAATGTCAACTTCATGTTCTTGGAAAAATACGATGTAATCATCCGAAAACCGTACTTCTCTTCTCTTTAGTGGATCTTCTTAATAGTATTGGTTCTTGAGGCTGCAGAGTTTGTTCTTCTGGAATAAGTTGTTGTCCTTCAGAGGGAGATAAAACGACATTGTCTTGATCTGAAATTACTTCTTAAACAATGTCAGGGATAGAGACCTGTTCCTAATCATTGTCAATGGCAATTGGAGGAATTTCAATCCATTCCTCCTCAAAGACAAAGTTTGTAACCCTTTCTTCCCCTGCAAACTCAACATCCTCAAAGAACCGTTAATTTCCTATCATGAAAATTGCCTTAGTTGTGGGGTCATAAAACTTGTAACCCCTAGACCTTTCAGAATATCCAATAAAATAGCAACTGATAGTCCTTGCGTCCAGTTTTTTTTTCATTTGGCCTTGCCTCAGTTGGACATCCTCAAATGTGTACGTGCTTCAAACTAGACATTTTGCTCGTCCAAAGGTAAGGGATTTTATTAGTGCCTTAGTTGGAACTCTGTTGAGTATATATACTGTGGTCTTTAATGCTTCACCCAGAGTGATTCTGGTAAGGTAGAATGAATAATCATACTCTTCACCATGTCCTTTAGCATTCTATTTCGTCTTTCAGCACGCCATTCATAGTGGGCTAACTAGACATAGTGTATATATGGGACGATACCGCATTCCCCTAGGAACTTAGCAAATGGTCTTGGATATTGTTCACCTGAACCGTCATATCTACCATAATATTCACCACGATCAGATCTAATGCTATTAATCCTTTTGCCGAGTTGATTTTCAACTTCAATTTATAGTTTTTGAACATATCCAGCAATTTTTCATGAATGAGATATATATGTCATAAAATTCGTCGATGAACGTTATAAAATATTTTTGACCATTCCAAGAAAACTTAGGGAATGGTCCACAAATGTCCGTATGTATATGTTCTAAGATGTCTAAAGTCATGTTGGCTACCTTTTATGGGTTTGTTTTCCCTTTAAAAAAGTTAACGGACATATCATAATCTGTAAAGTGAAGGAGATCGAGAATTTCTTTGACGTGAGTCTCTCAATTCTCCTCTTGGAGATGTGACCTAATCTTTTGTGTCATAAAGAAGCAGAATTCTCGAGCGGTTAATTTTTGCTTTACACCTCGAGTACTTACATGTAAGGATTCATTAAACGAAGTAATTGTATCAATTAAATAAAGATTATTGTAACCTGATAAAGAACCGGAACCGATCAATTTTAAATCATGAAACAAAGTAAATATTCCATTCCCGAATAGAACAAGAATAACCAAATTTGTCCAAAACAGAAATTGAAATCAAATTCCGTTGAAAAGATGGTACAATAAATGTCTCATTAAGATCCAAATAAAATAGTCTTTACCAATAATCTAAAATTTTCTATTACTTCTATTCCACCATCTTGCTGTCGCCAACATAAATGTATAATTCACCATCACTTGGTTTTTGGCAACTCGGCAACCCTGCATAGATACACTGATGTGAGTTGTTGCACCAAAATCTTTTCAAAATGTATATCTAGGTGCCGAAATAAAATTAACCTCAGTTAAAACTAGATGAAGAAAAATACCTTTCGTGGCACGCTAGCGTGATAGTTGGTACAATTCTTTCTTACGACATGCAACTCCACAGAAGAAAAAATCACCCTCAGTTGGTTCCTTATGTTGTTTCTTTTGCGTTGATGTATCGCAGCTTCCTTTCTGTCGTGTCATGCTTCAATGTTTACTCTTCTTGGACACAGTGTGAAATGAGCTCATTAAGGGACCATGAGTCCTTTGACAATTGTAGCTCGAATTGACTGAATTGTACCGGAAAGGATATCAGAACCAAGTAGAGTAACAAGCCTTCAGATAAATCCAACTTGAGTGCCTTTAGTTTTGAAGCAATGTGAGACATTTCCATAATGTACTCCCGTATGTTTCATTTCCCTTTGTACTTCATTGAGATAAGGTTTGCAAAAAGTGTACTAGTTTCAACCTTTTCATTCTTGGCAAACCTCTTCTCAAGTTCCTCATGGACGAAAATTTGACACCCGAGCTGAAAGTTATGCACGTTTTCATCCACGCAACTCTTTTTTTCATGTATCTTCCAAATCTTGAATTCAACGCACCCAACTTGATTTCGCCTTCATGTCCAACATGTAAGTTGTTGTTTGGCTTGTTGCACTCAAGCTCTTAGCCTCGCATCTTGGACAACTCATTCTATGGCCTTCTTGATCTTCCGTAGCTCTTGATCTTATCTTTGGTTTCTCTTCAAGTTGAGCCGGATATTTGTAAGTTTCTTTCCTTTCTTGGATCACATCACGTAGTCACCTTATCGGACATAGTTCCCCGAAATGCTTCTAGAATAACACGTTTTATGACCATCAAGCTTATGTGGTTTGATCATTCCTACTTTGTCATCAGAGGTACTCTTGTTAGTAAGTGCAGTAGGTTGATCGACCCGTAAAGTAAGGTCCAGATCCATGACTCCGAAAATAATCATTACGTTCTCTAGCCATGCCTTGAAGTTCGTACCATTAATTATTGGAATTGAATTGATTCTAGTAGAGATATTGGTAGCAGAACCTAATACTGAATTATCTCACATTTAATTGGAAGAGCTCACAATCCTTAATATGCAAATAATAATTTTAAATAATGGTAGGGCCCATCACAAGATACCTACCACAACATTAATATTTAGTCTTTGGACAGAAATATTGACTTGTAAGCAGTACTTTTGGTGTAGTGATCAAACACTGACATAAAGAAACATGTCAATCAATAAACCTTTTTTTGAATAAATTTATTGATCACACGTTAAACCAAATAATCGACACATGTTGACCACCACAGGTGTATGTGTAATTCGGTCAAATATTGACCTTCCTTTGGACCGATCAAATATTCGCATGAATTGCACACAAACATTTTAATATTCTAAATTAGTTAATTTCCACAAGAGACGTTGCTTTGGCAACTTGTTGTTTCAATTAATTCATTTTAGAATATTATACCTCTCAAAAGAGTTATTTGTACCAAAATTTGAAAAAGTAAATCACCGAATTTGCATATTTGATTTATCTTGAAACTTTAGGGGCATAAAGGTTAATAATTCAGAACTTTAGGAATCGAAATTAATTATCCAAAACTTTATGGTTCAATAATTAATTTTTGAAAAAATTAGGAGTCAATAATTAATTATTCAAAACACTAGGGAACAAAAAATTAAGTAGTCAAAACTTTATGGGCCAATTTAAACAAATTATGAACTATTTGGGGCTTAATGGGTCAAATTAATTATTTTCAAACTTCAGGGACTGAATTATTAAACCCGAAACTTTAAAAGGTTGGATAAATTTTAACCTTAAGCAGCTGAATTACCAAAACTTTAAACTTAAGCGACTGGGACATTAAAAACTTAACCCTAATTTGAAATTGCAACCAAGGATCTTAAATCTTTAAATTTACAACCCAAGCCCTGTCCCTAAAACTTTCAAAAATCTACAAACCCTAATTTTTTTTTTGAAAGACCTGGGGGTACCTTCGCCGCTATAATGCGCAGTGGTGCTGCGCACACGTCCACCTGTAGTGCCGTCGGGCGGCGTCCTTAAATTTTTTATTTATTTTTTTAACCTGAACTAAAAATCATGGAAGACCAATCGAATAATGTTCAAATTTAATAAAATTAAATCTGAAATTGTTAAATTTGAAAACCATGAAAATATACAAGAACCAAATTAAAATTTTTGATTCTCAACAATTCAACATGTATAGGCTCTGATACCACTTGTTGAAAAAATACTTTACCCTCATATGATTGTTCATGTTGGATCAGACATAGTTAATGCAATGGATTAGTTCTGCAATTTTAGTCTTCCATCTCAACACGTAGTTCTTTATTTCTCTTTGATGATGGTAGTCAAAACAGAATTAACAATTCACATGTGATCTGAGGACCATATACATATACTAACTGCACATTGACCTAATTCGATCTATCATGAAATTAAGAACATGTCTGGTATCTACACATAAAAAAGGCCAACACTTTAATTAGATGTTTTAAAATCCAAAATACCGAAAATTTATTAAATCATTTTAAACGGGCTTAACCAAAATTGATAACTTTTAATTTAATGCACAATATTTCACATATAAGCTCACATATTCGATCAAAATCCCTACAGATACATAGGAAAGAAGCATTTTTAAAGTTAAGAGATTCGAGTAGAAAATGAAGACTATTCTATTTAACACGCTTATATTCACCGGCTCGACAATTGTATTAACTATTTGGAATTTTGGACACAATTTTGAATACAATATATGGTGTACAATCCAAGTATGTACTTGGTTAACTAAGGGATCCGAAGTATTGAACTAGAATTTAAAAAACAGGTATAGGGTATATCAATAAATAGTATTCCTCTTATAGAGTTACTATATATTCCTAACATATATATAATATTGTGTGCTCCAAGTTACTCGCATGTCGCACAATCCATTTGCCAGTATAAATATGTGAGATAGATCTTTAATGATTGTATAGGATTTTTTTTACTCGTATAAATTTCATGTATTTTAAGAGCATTGTTTTATCCCAAATATAAACTTATAAGATAATACATTTTGTAATCAGCACATATGCAAACATGTTCACGCATCAAAATATTAAAATATTACAATAGTGATTATGAATATGCAGATCCATATATCTTATTAGGATTTTTCCATTTGTACAGAAAAACCACCATAGACGTTCAACATAAAATTCACATGGAGGTGGGCCCCACGTGAAATTAAATATTGCAAAAAATGTCGGCAGTTTTCTGTGTACACAGTTTTCTGTACACACAACGAAACTGGTCTTATTAACCACAAAAAATTTGCATTTGATAGACCAATTAACAAGTGTATGTATACGTATCTTTGTGTCTGACCTAGGTTAAACTTGATACGTAGAAATCACAAAGCTTATGGTAAAATAATTTAGAACAAATTATAAAATTATTTATAAATTTACAGTCTTAAGATTGTTGAAAAAATTATCGTGCGGAGTTATATTTGAATAACTAATCATTTACGTGCATAAAATCCGAGAAAATTTTGACTTATCGAAACCAAATATATAAAATTCAAAATGTGGAAATGAAAAATACATGAACTTGAAATCGATCGAGGCAAGATTTTAACTCTCTCTCCTTAAAACACTAATATCGGTACTAATGACTTTTCGTTATTCATTCCTTAAAATAAAACGATATCACCTCACAATAGGAGTACTCTAAAATACATAGACTAGTTGACCTATCAATATTTTGAACTCTCTTTTTGTGAAACTTGATTCAAAAGAAATGTAAAAAACATATTGAGGTGACTTTTCAGCAATATAATATAATAATGGTTGGATGAATTGAATGATCAAGATTTCAAACATTGGAATCTTTATATAATTATCCTAAAGTTGTGTCTCACAAGGAACAATTGATTGAACCTGTCTAAAGACACATTTTGTTGAAAAATACATATTCTTTTCGTGTCCCTACAATGAAAATATAAGCTTTTTGAAAATTTTATGTCTAAAAGCGATGACTTTTCAACCAGATTAGTTCTACAATATTCTACTTATTTTCTTTCAACAAATTCCACCTATATGAGCAACTTATACTTGACCTTAATTTCTCATTTACCTCAAAATAATTTTGAGTAGTAAATTAACTACGATAATCAACTCGTGGACTAGAGCACGTTTGACCTTCAAATTTCCCTCACCGACTATCGAGTCTTGCTTAAATAATCAATCAAAATTTATTGCTGAAAAACCATAACAAGCACCAAAAATAATTCCAAATAGTGTCGCTTTTCTCATACTGGGCTGAAAGTATATTGATGGGGGTATCAAGAGGGAGACCTAGACTTGTAGGTGGGGACAATGTTTTTTTGAAATAGTAGGAAATTCATGGGATCTTGAGGCTGAACTATGGCCGATTATTTATGCTATTTAACTTGCATGGGACGAAGGATGGCAAAATCCTAGCTTGAAAGTGATTTATTGATAGGTGTAATTTTTATACATATTTGGGCCATCAAAAATAAATATTTGGAAATCGATTTGATTGAATTGTTACTTAATTTTGTTAAATATCAATTGTTGTAGGATATATTCAAGCTTAGATGGATTTTGATTAAAAAAAAGTGATAGTCGACCAAAGAAGGGCAAAAAAGGGAAAAAAATTCAAAGGTTAGGGACTAAATCACAAATATCCAAAAGTAGAATGGACCAAGAAATGAAGATTGAAGTCACACGGAGTCAATTGGATAAAAATTAGAAGATAAAGGAATAAATTTGCACGAGATGCACAAAGGATACCGGCAGAGACCAAAATGAAGGAGACAGAGGTTTAGTCGTGCGATTGCAATGTCGTGTTTGGCATTTTTTAACTGCTCAATGATGTGATTGTAACCTTTATCAAGGTGCGATCGTATGGTATTAATTTTGGTTGACATGACGATTTTCTTCTCGGATTGAACATCGTATGGAAACCACTTTTGACACACCTATTTCAGTCTTTATAAGTACAAAACGTCATTAAACATTGCAAAATACTTCTAATATCATACAATACACAAATTCTTGCAAATCAAGGGAGGCCAGTTGTCAATATTTTTGGACAGATCAAGAGGTAACATACATGATTTTCATCCCATAAAGATTTCAATCCTGGTTTTTGGGCAAAGAAGAGGAAGGATTAGCTAGTGATCAACCAAGGGAAATTGAATAGATTCAATATTTTGTGGCTTTTCATGTTTTTCTTAACATATCTCAAATTCGGGTGATGTCTTACACTATAAACACGATTTCTTGTAATTTAGTAATACTAGGCTAGAATTTTAGTCACTATGACATCGATAAACCCTTGTTATGAAGTATTAATATAATTTTAAATACTTTGACGTTCACTATGTATTTATTTTTGGATGATCGGTATAATGTTTTCAATTACCTGATCAATAATTGGATAATAAGCAAAAGATAGCACGTTATAGCAATTGTTATAAGGCTCGATAGAGGATAGAGATGTACCACTATGTCTCGCACAAGTTTAATAAATGTTCTAGTATTTTAACGCATGCTTTCAAGTTCTCATCTTTCATAGGGATATAGAAATGTCACATTAGATGATAAATGAATAAATATTTTTATGGTATTGAATAGTCTTAAATTGGTTTAATAAGGGAGATTCGATGTCTTAGCACATGGTTTAAACCAATTTTACAAAAGGTTTCTTAATTGCTCATTAGTTAATTTAGTAAAATGATGTTATAAATTCAAAAAACAAAATTTGTTCCATTTGATCCGAAAATGAAATGAACATTGAAGTTGAGAAGAAAAGAACAAACAGAAGAACACCAAAAATAGTAGGTGATAGAAATGGCAGAAAATATTCAAAATATGATTGGCATTGTGGAAAATGATGATGCATTATATGCTGTGGGTAATAAATATGAGAGATTAATGGGAGAGTACATAGTTCCAACAGTGGTATTCAGTCATGAAAACTTCTATTTGAGGACGGATGTAATAAATATATTTCAAAACGCCTTACAGTTCTTTAAGAGATCCAACGACAATCCAAATTCTCATATCTCAATATTTTTGGATATGTGTGCAACTATTGAACATATGGGTGTTTCTAGTGATAGAATTTGATCGAGGCTCTTTCCTTACACATTGAGAAATTTGGCTAGGGGATGGTTGGAGACAATCCTACCTCGTGGTATCACCACTTGTAATAGTTTAAGTTAGAAGTTCTTGAATAAATTCTTTCCTACAAAATGGATTGTCAAGTTGAGGGTTGAAATCACTACATTCTCTCAGCTTGATTTGAAATGTTATTACAAGGAATGGGAAAATACAAAGGGCTACTTCGACAATGTCCACAACATGATTGCAAACATGGAACAAAGTTCAGTATTTTTACCTGATTAAAATCCTACCAGAAGAGCTAAGTTTAAGGAAAATTTGGTTACAACTAGTGTCTTGTGATAGACTGAAAGATTAGTTGGAAAGGTAACGCTAGGATGCACGAGATTGATGCACTGATAGCAATTTTAGCACAACTAGCAGCGTTAGCTAAAAAAGGTTAATATTTTGGTAAATAATTAAACAGTGAATGTAGTTCAAGCAACTGGGCCAACGTGTAATCACATGGAGGTGATTATGAAAGTGTGGACCATAATGTGGAAAGTCATTTTCCCAAATCAACTAAGGATGCAAATACAATCCGGGTTGGGGAAATAATGTAGAGTCTTCTCAAAATGCATCACAATTTGATACCGTCATATTTTTAGCAAACATAGAAGAAACTTTCATGGGAAGAAGCATTGGACAAAATGGTAGAAGTTTCAGCTCAATTTATGTTATGGACTTAAATGAACTTTCAAAACCTGAGGGATATGATGGCTCAAAATACTTTAAGATTTAAGGGGTTATAAAAAAAAATTAGGAAATCAAATTGTTCATATAGCCTGAGCACTCTAAGAATTACTGAGTTGACGGACTTTATTGTGTGCTTGTGCGAGTTGAATATCATTTCAAACTATTATTGATATTATTGAATTACTTATGAGTGATGAATTACTAATAGTTTATGAAACTAAAATTGTTTTGAAACTTCTTGTTGGATTTGATACCATTTTGAGCACAACAATCATGTTTAATCTCCTTATATCTTTGAATTGGTTGTTGACCTATGGTCAATCTTATATTTTGATTATAACAAACAATGTATGTTTATCTCTAACATTTATATTCGATTCTTCAAAATGTTACATGTTACTGACTTAAGCAAATTGGAGACAAAACAATTGGAGGAAAAGTTGTCGATCAAGAAAGCTCAAGATGAAATTGATCAAGCACTCATGCCAAAAACAAATGGAGACAAACTTTGCTCCATTTCAGAATAGATGTTTTTAGCTCATTTGTAAAGGTAAAACAATTTAATCCTTAGCAATGACACATTGAAAGCTCAAATGATGAATTTCTTATGCACGATAAAAATTCATTTCATAAAAACGTTTGCACAAAATTTATTTTTCAAAGATAAGATTTTCAACTTAATTTAAATACTATTAGACATCACTTGCCTTGAAATATCTAGTAAAAATGCCAAGCAAAAATCAACTTGTTGAAAACAGAACAAAAAAATGGCCTAGAAATGTTTCTGGCCATCCGGACGTCTGGACGGATGTTCGCCAAAGGTCGAATTCTCAACCATTCTGAATTATCTTCAGCGGCTAGAGCAAAAAATATCGTTGATTTCTCCTCCTATTTATTATTATCAAATCATTAATCAATTCTTGAAAATCATTCAACATATCAAAGTTTTTCAAAACCTAACACCTGAACTTCGCTCATAGCACTATTAAAGTGTGTTAATTGTCATCAAATTATTTATTAAGAGAGAAGTCTCAATTTGTAAATTCAATTCTCTTTGATCGGTGTTCCTTGCTTGTAAGTCACCGAAAGTGTTGTAAAGGGTTGAATTGCACCACAATTCAATCAACATAATGAAATTGACCTTACTCGTGCCTCTCGCTTGGTAACGGAGGACATAGATTATTGCGTTGGATCGAACTTCCATAATTATATTGTTTGCACTATCTATCCCTCTTTACTTATTACTTTCACGTAGGGGTGGGCAATGGGTCAGGTCGGGTCGAGTTTGACCAAAGACCGACCCTACTCGATATACTCGATTTTAGGCTCTTTCTCAAACCGACCCAACCCGGCTCCTATCCTAAACCAACCCGACCCAAATCGGTTCGGGTCGGGTCTTTTTTTTTTCCTTCTAATTCCAAAAGCTACGAAATAACTCAATAGTGAATAGAGAATTAATGGAGAGGAGAATCTGAGAAGCTTTAAGAGTGGAACAAGGTTTGTAAGATTTTATGCTTCAATCTGGTCCCCTTATACTACAGACATATGTCTTCCCTTTCTCTGCACAAAAAATAAGGTAAATGATACAGTTTAGAGAAGCACAAAAAAAGGTAAATTAGAGAGAGCTTATCACAACCCTTCTCTTTGGATCTTTTGCTTTCTCTGCAACTGCATTCAATGAATGGGGTTGGGTCGACACAATTTGTAAAGGCGACATTTGGGTTGTGAACCATGCCTCCGCCTTGTTGTTCAAATTCTCCTCGTCCTCGAATAAACCCGACAGATTGAATACTGGGAAAGAGAGATAATTATATCAAATGCATTTAAACTATGTAGCCTAGAAAATTTTTTCTTCTCTACTATAGCTGGGTTCCTTGGAGTATTTATGGGTGTTTCTAGAATCAGATCTTTGCCTCCAACAAAGTGCATTTCACTGGTTTCAATGAATAATAGGGTTTCAGTGGGTTGGGTCGGTTTTGGGCCAAACCCGACCCCACCCACAATAATTTTAAATTTATTTTACTAGACCCGACCCGAATGTATCCTTAAACCGACCCAACCCGACCCATTTTAGGTTGGGTCGGATCGATTTTTCGAACTGTGGTTTTCAAGCACGAACTTACTTTCATGTTCGTATTTACTATTTGAATTTATCTATTTTGTTATCACAAACTCGATCTTAAGTTAGTTTTTCGTAACAGTTTTAAAAACCAATTCACCTCCTCTTGGTTAATTATTCTTGGGCTATCATTTGGTATCAGAGCGAGATACTTATTTTCAAAGATTTCACAATCATGAGTGATGACTAACCCAATGTTTCAAAATCATGAGGGGCATTTCACAAATCAACCTGCCTTCTTTGATGGCACACACTACAATTATTGGAAGGCTAGGATGATGATTTACATTCAATCAATTGATTACAACATTTGAGAAGTTATCGAGTATGGTCTTTATAAGCCTACCAAGACCATTAAGATAGACGGTCAACTCGATCAAACTATCCCCAAGTCTAGAGAAGAATACGATGAAAAAGACAAAAGAAAAGTATCCTTAAATGCCAAAACCAAGAATTTACTCTATTGTGCATTAGATAAAATGAATTTAACCGTATTAGTACTTGTGAATCCGCATATGATATTTGGCATGCACTAGAAGTTACTAATGTTGGCACTAGTGAAGTTAGAAACAAAAATTAATATGTTAGTCAAAGAATTTGAGAATTTATTTATGAAACAAGATGAATCTATTGTTGATATGATTATTCATTTTACCGATATTGTAAATGGTCTAAAAAGGTTTGATCATAAATTTACTAACACTTGTAAGTAAAATGCTAAGGTCTCTCTCGGAGGAATGGAGTCCTTTAAGGATATTGATAGAATACATACTTGAAAGAACTCTATGGAACATTGATGACCTACGAACTTAATAATGCCAAAATCAAGGAGAAGACCCTTAAAGCAAAAAAGAATCAAAGGAGGCTCCTAAACACCAAATTGCTTTAAAAGCGATACTTGATGAATGAACAACAAATAGTAACATGAGCGATGAAGAGTTCAATGACTTGGTCCTTCTTGTCAAAAAATGGAGAGGTTTTCGGAACAATCGAAAATTTCAAAAGAAGGAAGAAAAGTGCGAAGAAGCAAGAAAATCATTTGTTATGATTGTGACAAACCCGATCACAAAAGAACCGAGTGCCCAAACAAAAAGAAGATCATCAAGAAGAAGACAATCCAAGCAACATGGGATGAAAGCGAGGATGATGATAGCGATGAAGATGAAAGTCAAGAAGAAATCACCAACATGTGCTTCATGGCAATTGATTATGAGGTAAACTCTATTAAAAAATTCTCATATGATGATTTATCTTCCTCTTATGATGAAATTTTAGAAGAATTTGAAAAATTCGTCCTTATTTATTCTATACTTAAAAAGAAACATAAATTATTAAAAAGTGAAATGGAGAAAATTTTGGAAACTAAAAAGGGAAATATTGACTATGATTCATTATACAAAGAAAATTTCTCTATAAAAGAAAAGTTTGAAGATTTGACAAAAATTGTTTTTAAATTCACTCAAGGAAAGAAAAAATTTTGATTTAATGCTCGATGATCAAAAATGTGTTTTCGATAAAGTAGGCATTGGATATAAACCATTTTTAAAACAAAAATCTCTCAAAAATTTATTTGTCAAAGTTTCAAATACAATTCCCTCAAAAATCAATTGTAGCTTTTGCAAGAAGGATGGACATATTCCTTACAATTGTTTAACAAAAAAGAAATTTCACTTTGAAAACAAGTGGACTCAAGGACTTACTAAAACTAACTACCAAAGACCCAAGCTTGTGTCGGTACCAAAAATCAATAGTTGAATCTTTATTGTAGGTACCAAAGAAAATGATGAGCAAATGGTTCTTGGATTGCGGATGCTCAAAACACATGATCGGAGATAAAACCTTAACAAATTTCAAAAAGAAGGAGGTCATGTCACATTTGGCGATAATGCAAAAGGAAAAATCATTGGAATAGGAAACATTAGTAATCATCTCTCCCCTTCCATTGAAAATGTACTTTAGTAGATAATCTCAAACATAATTTACTTAGTATTAGTCAATTATGTGATAAAAGCTATCATATTAAATTCGATTCTTCCAAATGCCTTATATTTACTACATCAAAAGAGGTGATATTTATAGGAAGCCGTAGTAAATATGTTTTATATCATAAATATCGAATTTGAAAATAATGAAAAATGTCTTTTGAGTTTGAAAGAAGATACTTGGTTATGGTATAGGAGATTAGGTCATGCTGGCATGAACCTTCTATCAAAAATTTCCAAAAATTATTTTGTCAAAAGATTGCCAAACTTAAAATTTAAGAAAATAGAGTTTGTGATGCTTGCCAATTTGGTAAACAAGTAAAAAGCTCCTTTAAATATAAAGTATACTCTTTAACTACAAAATCGATGCAACTTCTCCACATGGATCTTTTTGGACCATCTACAATCGTTAGTTTGGGCGGTAAACATTATGCTTTTGTAACCATTGACGATTTTTCTAGATTTACTTGGGTGTCATATTTTTTAGTTTAAAAGAAGAAGCTCTAAAAACATTTAAGAAATTTTGTAAGAAAGTTCAAAACGAAAAAGGTCATTACAACCATTAGAAGTGAGCATGGTGGAGAGAATTCAACAATGTTGCCTTTGATAATTTTTGCAACGAAAATGGATATGAACATAATTTCTCAACTCCTAGAACTTCTCAACAAAATGGTAAGTAGAAAGAAAGAATCGTACATTACAAGAAATGACTACAACCATGCTTAACGGAAATAGTTTATCAAAATATTTGTAGGCCGAAGCCGTAAATACCGCTTGTTACATTGT